>CAMZMU010000048.1:39527881-39733834 GCA_947311845.1 Poa pratensis
GAGAGATGTTTGGAATAACTTAGCTAGTTACCGTAACATCACACTTATCAAGACAAAATGAATCTATAGTGCAATAAATAAGATCTTATATGACACCACAATGACGTTACTACTCCCCACTGTGAAGTGAAGGTGATAACATCACCATTGTGACTAGTCTCAGGATAGGATCGCACCTACTCCGATCCGACCAAACCAGCCACGTGGCGAGCGCTGACGAGCAGCCCGCCTCTCCACGCGCCGCGAGCTAAAAAAAACCCAGAGCGACGTCACAGAACTAGCTCCGCTCAATGACATGGTAGGTCCCAGAACTGCGTCCCCACATGACATCGACGTGACCGTTCTGCCACTTACCTTTCTGTGCGCGCACGGCACCGCCTACGGGCAGACCTAGAAACGTCCAGAGAAAAGCCACGCCGTTTGCTCCCCTCTGTCGGCTGCCACCGTAGATACACCCGGTCCATGTTCTGCCAGCACTCAGCACAACCCGAGTGGCGCCAATCGTTCGGTCGGTCCATAGACCTCGCGCAGGCAGACCCGCCGGCTGCTCACGCCGTCCGCGTGGCCGGGCACGCGCACGCGAGGCCACGAGGAGAACCGTTATCTCTACCGTCTCCCCGCTCCGCTCCCCCCAAATCGCGAACAGAAAACACAAATCCATTCCCCTCTCCTCTCCTCCTTCGCGGATCCAACCACGAGAGCGAGAAGCGAAAACTCGAAACATGGCCACCGGCGGCGAGCACGTGACGGCGGGCGACATGGCCACCGGCGGCGAGCACGTGGCGGCGGCGGGCGAGGAGACGCCGCTGAGGAAGCCGGAGCAAGGCGCGGACGTCACCGAGCTCGAGGCGCCTTCCGGCTGGGCCAAGAAGGTTCGTGCGCGTAGCGTTCCCCTCCTTGCTTCAGCTCCCGAATCCGGTCGCCGTGGTTCGCGGAGAGGAAGTCCGAGCTCGAATTCGAGGGATTCTTGCTCGTTTGCGTCGGGCGGATTTTGCCTGCGCGTTTAGGGTCGAGTTCTAGGGTTTGTGAGTCCATGTTGTTCGGGGGGTTGCGCCTGTTGACTTTTTTGCTTTGCTCCGGTCTAAGGTGTTTGCAGGTTGGCATGTAGTGCCTCGAGCATGGTTAGGGTTCGTAGTTCTTGGCGCGCGACTCTACTAGTAGTACTGTAGGGATTTCGTACGCTCCCGATCTGTTTAGCTCGTGATGCTCGTGGGGCTTTGATGTGACTAACCAGTCCATGGTGTATGATAGTTTGTTGTGTGACTAATAACCCTGTATTGGGATGGTTGAGATTTTGACCCACCTTTGTCTGAACGAGCTAGCGGCGTATTTAAGCAATTCACTGTGTCTGTAGTTGTAATTTTATGAACATGCGAGTGAATGAGTGTGCTCAAGTATTCTGGAACCAGTCACCGACAAAAAACAAGTAGGTCTAGCCTGCCATTTATGTAATCTGACATTCAATCATAATTGTACCACAAGTTCTGTGTTACTTTGTCAGGGGGTATCCATTCTTATGCCGCACAAGATGCCCCGAATCCGTGTCGGATTCGTGAACCTGCATCCATGTACGTGTGGGATTTACCATGTCCGAACTAGTTTTGCCAAATCGAACACATGGACCCTGATTGGATTCCGACCGCCCATGTCCGTGTTCAAGTAACATTTCTCTAGTGTGGATTCTTGTAACAAGCTAGTTACAACCATTTAAATGCGGTCCAACTTGTGCTGTTGTGGGGTTGGTCTTCTCGATATGGTCGTAGTGTAGGTCTCAGTGTCTTGCGACCTCAGTTTATACTATGTATGGGTAATGGGTTTATCTACTTCACCAAATAAGTGTTATTTAGTAACGTAGGGTTCACGGGTTGCATTGCATAGATATAAAAGATGCCATTTCTGGAGAATATTGATACAGCTGGATTGGGATGTCCATATTATGAGATAGCGTTGACAATTTGACATTATCCAAGCTATACCATATGTTGCTTTTGATGGTATTATGCAAGATTTCCTAAGTGTATTTGCTGTGGACTATGATAAGGCGGTATATAGTCACAAACACTGGCACTTTGAACTATCTCTGTGTTAGATACACAAACATATTTTGTGCCCTATAATTCCAGGGCTACGAAAAGAGCTAACTGTATGCTCAGTTCATCAGTGGTGTTACTATGTGTATCTTGAAAATTGAACGTCTTTTTCCAACTGAAAGCTTACTATCATTTTGCAAGTATTAATTTTCTTTATATTAGATTTTCTCCTGCTGCTTCCAAATTTAGCTAGATGATAGGACAACCAGGCTTAACTATAAAACAATGTTGCAACCACCTAGCATTATGCTTAAATAAACACGTTTTATTTTATCCTTAACATCATCTGAGGGCAGAAAACTAAATTCTTAAAGCTACTAGTGTCCAAGGTTGGTAGACAATTTTCCATTTCCATCCAAGTTACAGTGGTCTATTGACCTGTGAAAAGGGTCACCACAAACAGACGTCCTAGTATGATGTGGCTAGACCCTTGGAAAAATAAGTTAGATGGCAGACTTGATTAAATAGCAAGGAGACCGTCAGACGTGGCGAGATATCTTTTTTTGTGACTAACGGTTAGCTTGGACAGAGTTATTTGCAGTGCTCTTTGTCATTTACTTAATGTCTTCACCTATTTGCGATTTTGTTTCCAAGTTGAATCTGGTTCCGTGTTATCCAGCTAATTTTCCTTCCTTGTGATGTTGTTGAGCTGATTTTTCCTATTTATTACGAGGTGCCAGTGTGGTTAATATTTGCGATTACTCTATATGGAAATGTCTTTTCTGCTCTTTTAACTCTTTTCCTGGTTGCAGCATTCCTGAGCTTATGTTTGCTGATTTTACTGATGTTTAGTCAAACCCTTTTTCTTGTCCGTGTACTAAAGAGCTTCTCATGTCTTTGAACTATACATTCCTTCCAAATTCCAATACAGAACATCCGATATAGCTTGTACAGACTTCGTTGGTCCAATCTATTATATTCACTAGTATTATGTAGCCAGTATCGTGCATGGTGTAAATATGATAGTCTCCTTTCCTTTTTTTGAAAAATATAACCATTGTTGAATTCTTTCATCTTCAAGCTTGGTGGAACTTAGGGTACAAATATCGGGTGCAATTTTGTGTTGCTTTGGTGTAATATTCACTGCAAAACTTCTGTTTGTTGTTTCTTTCATAATGTTTATGGTAAAATGATAAATTTTTAGAACCACATTCAGCATGGAGGGCTACTGTTGTGTTGGCATAATTTATTGTGATTATTTCCTTGTTTTGTATGTCTGCTCATATCCAAAGCAAGTTAGCATGGCTGTTGACGTCATCTATTGTATGTGTAGGTTATGAATAAGTATGTTGGTGTTTTATTTT
Organism: Poa pratensis; assembly: GCA_947311845.1. Classification (NCBI taxonomy): domain Eukaryota; kingdom Viridiplantae; phylum Streptophyta; class Magnoliopsida; order Poales; family Poaceae; genus Poa; species Poa pratensis. The sequence continues at coordinate 39,531,276 of CAMZMU010000048.1, forward strand.
TTACTTTGTTGATTCTGAAGTTGTGTGATAACCAGTTAAACAAATACTGGAAAGGCAAAGAAGTGACACCTTTGGGGAACAGATACTGTAGAATTGATCAGACTGTCTTAATAGTAACTGAGATTACTGTTTCGTTTTTCCTAATGTGGGGGAGGACATTGTTATGAATCTATATGGAGAGCTTTGTCATATACTAGGGTATCACAGGAATGAGGATCCATTGTAGTTAGATGTCGTGATGCAAGATTTTATTTGTGGACTCTACTCCTAAATCACAACGCCTTCTTGAATTTGTGACGTTTTTAATAAAGTATAATCAGTGGAACCGGTGTTTTTGGATGCTCTCTCTCTCTCTCTCTCTCTCTCTCTCTCTCTCTCTCTCTCAACATCAGATGCCCTGCACTGTGTTTCTTTTTCATATCCTAACTATATTATTTATAGCGCTTGAGGTGCATTACTGTTCTAGTAGAGCATTTGCATGGGAGTTTAATCATGTAGACCATGCTTTCAGTGTTGCTTCTCTCTTTGTGCATGTATGAATACCATTTTTTTTCCTGCCGATCGTCTTACTAAAGTCAATGCTGTTCTTGTGTTGAATCTCGTGGCTGGTCCCCATCTGATGCTTCTCTATTCAAGTTACTTCCAGACAAAACTCTGCCTTTCAGTTGACATAGTATGGTCTTTTTGGTGATGACAGTCCATGTCTGTTTCTTGTCCAGGATAAGTATTCCATTCTATATTCCATTCTCTACAAAGGTTACTTGCAAGTACTTAGTTTTATTATCCTCTTTCACCGGTTATTTACCCGGAAGATCTTTTTTCTTTATATCGAAATATGTATTGCCAGCACATGTATAAATAGATGTACTGATACTATGATATGTTGCAATATCTTTATATTTCTGTAGCATTTTCCGGCCAAATATAACATCTTCATTTTTTGTGCAACTGCAGCTTAATCCCATTCGAGGTGGAAAATTTGAGGTTATTTTTATTGCACCAACTGGTGAGGAGATCAAGACCAAGAGAGCTTTAACCCAATACCTAAAAGCACATCCTGGAGGCCCTGCGGTTTCAGAGTTCAACTGGGGAACTGGTAGACACCTTGCCTCGTCATTCCTTAATTAGTTTGGTTATTTCTGTTTCTATGCAAGCAGTACTGTCGATATAGGATGAAAGCTCTGCTGCTCCCTCTAAAAGATCTGTATGCAGGTAATACTCCGAGACGCTCCTCACGGCTAAGCGTGAAGGTTAAGGCTACCGAGAGCCCGGAAGATGAGAAGCCCGCCAAAAGGGGAAGACCATCAAGCTCTAAGAAAGACAAAAAGGGGAAACAGGAGGATGCAGAGGAAGCACCAGCGAGCTCGGAAGATGAGAAGCCCGCCAAACGGAAACGGGGAAGACCATCAGGCTCTAAGAAAGGCAAAAAGGCGAAGCAGGAGGATGCAGAGGAAGCATCAGCTGAAAGTGGAGATCACGTTGATGCTGTAGAAGCCAAAGGCACTGAGGTGGAGATGAAAGATGCTGACAATGCTGAGGAAGAGAAGAAAGAGGCTGACGGTTCCCAGGAAGAGAAGAAAGACGTCTCTATGGTAGATGCTTCAGAGAAGACCGAAGAAGCCGAAGTCAAGCTTCCTATGGGTGCAGATGCTGCAGAGAAGACAGAAGAAGCCAAAGTCAATACAGAAGTCTCGGAGCTTGCTGAGGGTGCAGATGCTGCAGGAAAGACTGAAGATGCCGAAATCAATGTGGAATTCGTCTCGGAGCTTCCTACGGTGGGTGCAGATGCTGCAGAGAAGACTGAAGAAGCCGAAGGTAATGTGGTGCCTGAAGTAGCTTCCCTGGAGGTTGAGAAAACCGAGAACGGCCCGGCTATCGAATCTACAGGGCCACTTTCAGCGGAGAAGAAAGAAGAGGCTGATAGCACTATCAATCCTGCAACACCTCCCCCAGTGGAGATAAACGCAGACGCTCCAGCAGCAGAGGCAGCAAAAGAGGCAGAGAATTCAGCGGACAAGGATAACGAGGCGAACGCTGTCAAGGTCGACAGCAACGGGCAGATCCAGCCAGGTGCTTCAACCGTGAAGTGCACTTGAGAGCCAGTTGGCAGGCGAGACGGAAAAAGGCTTCTCTTTAGGACGAAATCTTGCATTTGCTTTGAGAACTGTAAGCGTGTTAAAACTCATAGCGCGGCATAATTGTAGGTGTTCTTCGCATATACTTCAGTGCATGTTGTCTGAAGCCCTGTATGGGGCAGTAGGCTGGCCCTACGCCGCCACGGCCATTACTAGAATTTGTAATTTGTTTAGAGTGAACATTAATCTCAGGAGGATAATCACATAATACTCTGCTGTTGTTGTAACCTGACAATATGCCTTATGTTGCTATGCATAAATAAGCCTTGGGGTGGCAGTTCAGTTCCATCCCAACATTGGAGCGACTGGCACCTCTGCCTTCCCAGTTGAAAACAGCTGGGTTGCCTTGCTTTAGGTAGTTTTTTGAAGAAGACTTGATTAGATGGTACGGTCGATGTTTCAGTTAATCTCTTGTACACAATATTTATCTAGGACCTATTAGAGCATCTCTAGTTTTTTGAGGAACGCTTGCTTAGGTACTATCGTAGTTCTTGTGCACATATTTATCTGGGCCCTGTTATCATTATGTTAAATCAGCATCTAGGCTCAGTCACGCCTCACAAGACACAAGTTTGTACATAGAGATTCGGCGAATGAACCCAGCGTCGAAATCCCTGTTGATTGTACACTGAACTTAGCAATCCCGATCTAAATTGAACCACGGGGACGTTAGCCAAACGGGGATTGTCGACGTGGCAAAGGATGGCCGGAATCGGTTGCGTTGCGAGGCGCTCACACGGTTAGGCCCTCGCTGTCCACTTTGACCACTCTGATAGGCCCGAGAGGCAGTCACCTCGACCACTCTGCGACCCCCTGCATTCCACCTCTCTCTGGCTTCCGGAGCAACAATGGCGACCGTCGATTGATCGGTGGGGAGGCGATGATCGTGAAGACGCAGCGACGCAAAGAACAACATGATATTCATCTTGATGCCCACCTCGCCCGAGGGCCGTAATTTACCATGTGATTGGGTCATTAGGCCTAGGTTTTAACGCGAGATTTTGGGGTGTTCAGGCGGGAGAAAAGTTAGTTTGTTGGGCGATTTTGTCGTAGTTCGTGTTCAGAAATAACATAATTTGGTTAATTTCGTGCACATTGTTTATTTATTTCAATGAAATCATGACCCAAGTGAGATGTCAACTTTCAATGAAATCATGACCCAAGTGAGATGTCAACTCCGCTCCCGGTAACACCTAACCCTAATTTTGTTCCCCACTCGACGTCATCTTGCCGTTCTAGCCCGCACAATGTGGTTAAGAATAACGCTCACTGCCCCACCTGTCAACCAATCCTGACCATCCTTTGCCACGTCAGCAATTTTATCTAAAACGCACCCATGGTTCGATTTAAACCGTGATTGCTGAGTTCTAGGTACAATCGATAGATTGCATCATCATTTTTTAACTTGATTGCATCATCAACATTTCTGCATTTCGAAGTGGAGCCAGTGGCGGAGCTTAATGGGGGCGAATGGGGCGGTCGCCCCCCCAGCCCATGTACAGCCCATGTAGATTCAGCTTAATATCTATAAGGATTTGGCCCATTTTTCCCCCCCAGCAGCCCATCGCCCCCCCAAGAAGCCCATCGCCCCCCCAGACTTTCGGCCCAAGCTCCGCCACTGAGTGGAGCCGTGGTTTTTGTCTTGTTTGACCCTCAGTGGGTGACTGGACCTCTTCTTTTTAATTGCTGCGGGTCTTGGTTGCTCTGGTAGCCGTTGCTCCGGCTGCTTCGTCAGCACTTTAAAAACGGCACCTCATTTCCCTTGCTCTTCTAGCCGTTGGGGCACTTCAGTTCCCCTCTCTTGGCGTCTTCGCCCACATCGCAATTATCGACAGCATCCTTAGGGGCAATCATTGTCCCGCTGCCCCCGCCACACTCAATCAAGAAGAAATCACAGCGAGAGATCGAGGGCGAGGAGATTGGGGAGGAGGAGGAAGATGAGAGGGATCAGATCGCGGATCCTGCGGACATTGCAGTCCGCCGCCGCCCAGACCAATGCGCTGCTCCCTTCGCCCGCCGCGCCGCCCGAGAAATGCCACTCCCTCCAGGAGCGCGCGCCGTCTCATGTGCCGGCGGGAGCAGGGGCTCAGCCTGAGCTGCCCACTGTCTCTGATGGCGACGGCGACAAGGAGAACTTCTCGCCGGAGGCCAACCCGCGGAAGGCCAAGAAGATGAAGGTGAGCTCGGACGACGGGGCCGCGGAGGCCGGCCTCTGCTACCGCCGCCCGGAGCTCGAGTCGGTGACCCTCTTCGACCCGGACCTCCTCGCCGCCTTCCGCGGCGTCGTCGAGGCCTACACGCAGGCCCTCGAGAAGACCGCCAAGCGCCACCCCGCCTACGACGACGACGACATCGCCGCCGCGCTGGAGGACGTCGACCCCTTGGCGGGGCTCGAGGCCCGGTGCCCGTCGGGCGGCGAGCGCGCGGTGGTGCTCTACACCACGTCGCTGCGCGGGGTGCGCAAGACCTTCGAGGACTGCGCCACGGTGCGCCGGCTCCTCGACGGCCTCCGCGTCGCCTTCCTGGAGCGCGACGTCTCCATCCACGCGCCCTACCGGGACGAGCTCCGCGCGCTGATCCTCGGGAGGGACGGCGCCGGCGCCGGCAGCATGCCGCTGCCGCCGCGGCTGTTCGTCGACGGGAGGTACGTCGGCGGCGCCGACGTGGTGGTGGCGCTGCACGAGCAGTCCCGGCTCCGGCCGATGCTCCGCCGCGCCGCGCACCGGGGCGCGGGCGAGGCGGCCTGCGCGGTGTGCGGCGGCGCCTGGTTCGTCGTGTGCGGAGGGTGCAGCGGCCGTCATTGGCTCTATGACGGCGGCCCGGCCGCCGCCGCCGCCGTGGCCGCCAACCGCGTGACGTGCCCCGGATGTAACGAGAACGGGCTCGTGCCGTGCCCACTCTGCAGCTGAGATGATTCTTTGCCCTTCCCTGGCAGACATGTAAATCTTTTTTGTGTAGTATTACCAAGGAGAGAGCCCGCTATGCGGAGAAATTCTTTTGCAATTGTTTCACCCTGCAATATAATTTACCATGTACTGTATTTATTATCCTTAACTGAGTTATTGCACTAAACTGAACCAAGAACAGATCAGTCACTCTGAAACCAGTATCGACCGCTACTGCATTCCACCATTGTTGCTGCTGCTCTGCTGTAGAATCGAATTCCATAGGTCAATTTTTGCTAGACATGTTCCGTGATCATTCACCCTGCAAATTCTGAAATCGAAGAAGCCATTCTCTACGACATGAATTCATATCAATCTAAATTCATTCACTCGGGTGCAGCTGCTGAAGAGAAGAGGTTGTGCACAGCTAGTGTGACTGTTTCGTCTGTCGTTGAGACCTCACGTGGAAAACCAAATGGTAGACAAAAGGACAATTGGGATGTCGTGAAGAGAAAGTTCAAAATTAAAGACACAGATGTTTTAACTGCACCTCACATAGCAAAAGCTCGATTTGAGGTTGGTACTTGATTACTTTGGTTCTGAGTTCTGACTATACCTGGCCATACCTTGGGCTGGGCCGGGCCGAGAAAAGCCCGACTCAGAAAACTGAGGCCCAAGCCTAGCCCGGCCAAAAAGCGCCGCGTGTCGCGAGCCAGGCTTCTTCATGAAACAACCAAAAAGTAAAACCCAGGCCCAGCCCAGCACAGCCGTCGGTCCTAGATTTGAGGCCCAAGCCCGACATTTTCGGTCCGAGCTTTGGACTGGGCTTCGGGCCGGACTTCCCATGGCCAGGTACAGTTCTAACTGACCAAAGCTGCCGTTAGGTAGTAACAGGGAGTTAGACCTCAGCTAGAATTGCCCCAGTATATACGTGGAGAGAAAAAAAAGTAGTATGATATAAAAATTCGTTTCAGGTATTAATTCAGTCAAAGTCCAAACCCATCTAGCTGGAATTTTCTATCTGCTCATATAAATGGATATATCATTACTCCCAGTCCCAGCTCTGCATAAAGAAGAGAAGACAAAGAAAAAATTATTGCACGATACAGGAAACGGAAGTTTTTTTTTTGAAATTATACAGGAAACGGAAGTTGGATGACAGAAAAACAAAAAAAAGTTACGTGAAAAATTAAAGGTTATGTTTCCGTATGATCCAAACTCTTCTCGTTAGAATATTCTATTTTCCTTAGATAAATGAATAATTCATTACTCACGGCTTTAGACGGACCAAAGTTATTACGGTACATGCAAACTGGAACAAAAGTTTCGTAAACTCGACAAAATATGAAAAAAAGCACATAAAAACAAAATGTTCAACACACTGTTATGCCTAGTCAATGTCAATGTTGTCCTCGCCGAGAGGTACCGCAAAATCGTTTTTATGAATTTTGTCCTACCTTGTTTTTGACTTTTATTTCGGGCAGTTATTGATTTTGTACAACTTACGGTAGGACCTCTTTGATTGCAGAATTTCCAAAGCGCAAAAAGTTAAAGAAAAAACATAGGAACGGAGTGCTATGCGGCGTGTTTGGTTCGCGTTGTCTCTCGTAGGAAAACGTCCATTTTAAACGCTGAACTCGTAGAGGTTGAGCGATTTGAACCCTGAACTTTGAATCCCGGTCGTTCGAACCCTGAATTTAACAATCCCGGTCTAAATCGAACCCTGGACCAGTTTTTCACTAGAGAAATAAATAAATAAATAAATAGATAATTTGCTACTCTCACCGACATCCAGCGCCCACTTGTCATATTCATCCAGTGGCATCTCTCCCGATACAAAAAAAGGCAGGGAGATGGCGTTGACCCCTGTTCGGCGCCGCCGTGATTGACCTCCACCGCCGCGCTCCGGTAGGCTGCCGCGCGCCGCGCCCCTCGCTCCGGTCGGCTGCCGCGCGTCGCGCTCCTCGCTCCGGTGAGCTGCCACCGTTGCGCACGTCGCGAGGCTCCGGACTCGCCGCAGCTTGCCGCCACCACCTGGCGCTCGACTGCGGCCACCTCCTCCCGCGAGCTCGCGTCGGAGCCGCTCGAGGACGCCAGGCTCTGGACTCGCCGCCACCACCTCGCGCTCGACTGCGGCCACCTCGGCCCGTCCCCCTGCTCCTTCGTCGCGCCCGCAGACCACCGCCTCCACTCCTCCGGCGCGGCCTGCTCGCCCACGTCAGAGACAAGCTGCGCCATGGCGTTCGGGGAGGAGACGAACTTGTCCGCCTGCAGCGTGAGCGCGAGGCGCACGTCGGCGTCGCCCTTGTTGGGGACGCGGCCGGGGTCGATTTCGGCGTCGCCGACGTGGGCGCCGCGGTAGGTGAGGTCGGTGTGGCCCCCCGAGAGGAAGGAGAAGGAGGCCGGGTTCGGGTTGTGGACGAAGCCGGGAAGGTGAGCCGCGGCGCGACGCCGACGAGCTGTACCAGAGTGCGGCGAGCTGCTCCCGCATCCGTGTGGCGCGCGTGGCCCAGCAGAGCGGCGAGCTGCTCCCTGTTGGATCTCGCCGCGGACGCCGACGCGGCAGTTGCGGCAGAGGCGAGGGTAGTGCGGCGAGCTTGGTGACTACCCTCTGGCCAAATCACGCGTCCGTGCGGGACGAGCGGCAAGCTCGGCGGGGCCCTTCGGGTTGCCGGCCATCTCCACGACGGCGGTCCGTTCCCGCGTCCGTGCGGGGCGCGCGGCGAGCTCTGGGGCGAGCTTCGGGCTGCCGGGAGCCTCACCGGCGGCCAGCTACATCGGTGGATTTTTAGAGATAGGGAGCTGAATTGGGGACAGAGACAAATATGACATGTGGGCCCATCCAGTCAGTGAGACTGTGCTTATTCCCGGCCGGGATTTTCTGTTTCCCGGTGTGCCAAACAGCCCTAGGGTTCGATTTAGACCGGGATTGCTAAGTTCAGGGTTCGAACGACCGGGATTCAAAGCTCAGGGTTCAAATCGCCCGACCTCTACGAGTTCAGGGTTTAAAATGGACTTTTTCCTCTCTCGTATGAGGTTTGTGTGCCCCCGGAGTCTGGTCTGCCATATGCATGCACCCACAGAGTTATGATATGTCAAACCACAACCAAACAGCAGGAGAAGAAGAGTAAGTGCTTGTAGAATATTAGGCGGGGGTTGGTTGTCGTGGCGTGTTGTATGCAGTGTGAGAGTAATGCAAGGTGTCAGGAACAATGGTGGAGCTATGCACAACTCGAGGGGGAGGGGGGGGGGGGGGGGGGGCGCCTTTTTTTCTTTGGTTAATTAGTCTCTGTATTTTCTTGGTTGAGATAGGGACAAACTGGGTAATCCCCCACCTCCCCCCCTCTCCCAGCCAGCTCGTATTAGACATGCACAATTGTTCTCTCCTAGCTCTTCCACTGCTACAAACACTTCGAGATGCAACGAATGAACTCAATTTAGATATCAGGCTAGGTGAAGGTGGTTTGGGCACAATTTACAAGGTACACCTATTTAATGTTGCAACAGTTTGAACGATGTCTTTATTTCTTCTCTTTGTGTTGAATAGTGCATGCGTCCATTTTGTGCATCAGGGAACTCTGCATGACCATCAACCTGTCGCTGTTATGAGGCTATCACCGAGTTCTCGACAGGGGATCAAAGAGCTAAAAACGGAGCTGCTTTTGCCTGCTAAGTTGTGGCACAAAATTCAGTGAGAATTGGGGTTTTTGTTTTGATGAGCAGGAGAACTTGATTGTTTACGAGTACCTCCCTAACAAGAGTCCATACAACCACATCTATGGTATGTTTTGTTGTTACGCTTGATCATAGGACCAATGTAGTCCATCTATGGTATGTTTTGTTGTTACTCTTGATCATAGGACCAATGCAATCCATCTATGGTATGTTTTGTTGTTAATCTTAAGCATGCGTGGCTTAGTACATGTTGGCGCGGGAGGGGGGTGGGGGGGGGGGGGGCACCGGCCCCCAAGTTTTATTTGAGAAAATACATGCTACTTTATTCATACTCACAACAGTTACGAATATACCGATTTCGATATATTATCTAACAAATTACAAAGTAACTCCTATGACTAAGGACATGTTAGCCGTTTGATTTGAGAAAGTTGTAATTGACATGTAGCTATCTGAATTGTGACTATGGGGGTAAATGTCTGACATACGCCAAAGACTTGAGAGATCGTTTATTTATTGTTTAAGGATAATGGCCCTATTCGAGATTGATTTAGTTATAGATAATTATGTTATACTTATTTAATATATTATCTAGTTAATTAACCGATGAATTTTTGAGTGACTATCACCTTATTTAATATAATTATTTGAGCGGAGTTTCAATTGAAGCAATTGAACGGCAATTTAACAAACCGAGGTGTTCAAACAACAAGCAAAACAAGCCAAATTAATTAGCATCGGGCGACACTGACACATTGAATAAAGAACAAACCACTTGCTATTGTCAAAAGCTAACATGGTCTCTGTTCCAGTCTTCCATTACAAAATATACAAACTACTTCTCTCTCTTTTGAATGCCTGCTATTTTCACGAGCAAACAGCCCAACAAGTATCTTTGTAGCTGCGGCGTAAAATATTATATGCATGTTGCACATATCACAAAATAAACTAGGAAGTGGCACTAAATAACTCGTTTTTCATTGAGCTCCACACGGAGTCGGCAACGGATTGAGTTCATGTAATCGGCGTCACTTCTCGCCGAAACATCATCCACTTGAAGTGGTTCTTGCCTCCCATAACATAGTCCTCATTTTCATCACATTTGTCAAACTGCTCATCGAGCAGCTTGGTCTTACGAGTACTTATGCAACGACATACAAGCAATAATAATCTTTTTTCATGAGAGGCTTGAAACTTGGTACAATCTTCAAGATGCAAAATTTAGCCTTGAGCACTCCAAATCCACGTTCAACGGCATTTCTCGCTCGAGAGTGGGCATGGTTGTTGGTCTCCTACTTCCCAACCGGTTTTTGTCCATTACAGAATTCCGGTAGATGGTATATTTGGCCTTTATAAGGAGCATGATATCATTTGCGATTTGGATGATTTGGATAACCTGAATCGACGAGGCAATGTTTTCCTGCATAAACAAGACAAATCTGGAAGCAAATAAAAACATTTATGATTGCAACACAACTAGTACCTTGAGGAGGCTTAGGAAACTGATGTGCATACTTTACCAATGTGTCATTTAAGATCCGCGTGTCATGTGAAGACCCAGTCTAACCAACCACAACAAATGTAAACCGCATATCAAAGTCACAAACAACCGTCACATTCTGAGATGGAAACCCATGTCGACATGTGTGGTTCACAACCTATTCCATCGACACTTGAACTGGGACATGCCATCTATTGGCCCTATTGCGCCTTTGAAATGAGGCCAAAACGACTCCTCTTGAATGCACGATTTTGAAAGAAGGATCTAGAGGTGTTATGTTATGGTATGCTAACTTTGCACAAGCAATGCAATACTTCTTTAAACTTCTGATGAACCGTTCCAGTTGATCTTGCAAACCGGTTTCAACTTGAGAGAATGATTGTGGACCACCAACTATCCACAAGAATTACAATGAAATCTCTTGGCGGCATCTTCTTCATGGTATGAATGTTTGCAAGATGAAATACTAACACACCTTCAGTTTAGAGACTACAATTGGACCGAAGCAACGATGTTATCGCTCGTTTAGCTGCACGAACTTGATTACCGATAAAGGTTTCTGGAAGCCCCATGAGTCGCCCATCCAAAAGGATGGGAAGCCATGATCGATGAACGTACCTGGGTCAAAGATGATGCCCTAAAAGTACAGGTCGTCGAATCAGAAAATCTTCACTAGAATGTCGAAGAAAGGTTTCAACTCCACAAAGATCAAACCAACATAAGCAATAAGACAAAATAACATCACCATATCCGAATAACCAGATCTATGAGGACCTAGATTTCTCTAGCTCCATGACACAAACTAGAGCAACTTTATTCGTAAAAACACCACAATCACCTCTAGACGCTAACGAAGAACACAAAACTCTTAAAGATTTGAGATCCCCCACCTTTCAGTGCCAAGATGGAAGCCGGAGGCGAGGAGACCAAGAAAATCGATCACAGGTGCCCCCCCCCCCCCCCCCCACCAAAGATTTGCAAATGCATAAAGATTTTGTATACAACTTTGTGTGTTTTGCCCCTCCCTAATAATTCATATACTGTATTTTGCCCCAAGCAACTTTTGGCAAGCTCCGCTATTGGTTAGGAAATCTTTTTGTCTCGTGGTCTTCGCATGGTTGCATGAGGAGGAACAGCCGATTCGGCCATTTCTACAAGGCCATGTTTTAACCTGCTTTGGTATGAGTCCACCTAGTTTACCAACTTTGGAGCCGCGTAGATTGTCAAACAACACAAAGAAAAGAAAGATTCCATCTTACACCAGCCGGTCTATCAACTTTTACCGACATAGAAACCTGCAAATTACAAATCAAATAACCCACATAGAAACCTTTTAAGGATTAAAACCCTTTGAAATCATTTTTAATCTACTCGGTGTGGAAGGCCACTACGACCCTGTCCAAAGTTTCTGGTTATGTTTTAGGCACATTTGATTCAAAGAAGTTGCATAGGATTTTTGGAGGATTCAATCCTATAGGAAATTTTCTTTTCTCCCTTGTTTGATTTGTAGGATTGGATTCTATAAGAATTTTTCTAAGGAATCTTTTGTACTACTTCTCATAGGACTTCTAACATCCACTCAAAACTCTTTTTACAATTCCTTTAGTGTAATGAAACAAACTTTGGTACAAACCAAATTCTATAGGATTGGAGTGTGCCATGACAATGCTATGCTTTTCCCACTAGGAAAACTTGGTTTGGACTACTTCTTGGCATCATAGTTTTCCTGCAAATCGACGCTCTGCTGTGTCAATCACATCACCTGTCTCTCACAATGCCATAGAATTTGCCTCGAAACCAACGTGAAATTACACTATTATTTTTTCCAGGGCAAACAAAAACCGAATAATTATTATTCACAAAAAAACCGGAATAATTATTTTTTGCACCATTTCCACTTGCATTTTTTCTTGAGGATTTACATCTGTAAATCGAGCGGTCTGCAAGTACGTGCGGTGTCTGTCTGTACTCTGCAAATCATAACACGCAACAAGCAGACACTGAAAAACAGAACGCATACTGAAGTACCCGAAATAAAAAGGAAAACGCAGGCTAAACTACTGAGATGGCCGAGATGGCCTCTGCGCGTGGTGGCATCGGCGGGCATTCCGGCCGTGGCATCCCTGGCAGCGGCTGCGGCCAGAGCCCACCGCGGCAGAGCGGGCACGTCCGGCGCTTCCGGAGCCACCTGTCGACGTCGCACCTCGCGTGGAAGAAGTGCCCGCACGCCGGCACCACCCGCACCAGCTCGCCGGCCTCGCCGTACTCTGACAGGCAGATGGCGCACCGCTCCTCCTGCTTCACCTTCCCGGTTGCCGCCTGCTCGTAGGTGATGAGCGTGATGTCGCCGAGGGTGCTCTCGACGTCGGCGGCGTGCACCGTGGCGTGCCGCAAAGTGCCGGCCTCGACGTCGCCAGCTCCTTGGCAGCCGCCGCCGGATGCCAGGACGGCGACGGCGACGATGAGCGACGCCACGGCGACCACCGCGGCGATCTCGAGGTGGAACACGAGCAAGCTATCCAACTCCAGCTTGTATATTAGGTCCGGTCCAAGGCTTCTCGACGAAGTCACGAAGTAGTGAGGAAGGAAAACAGGGGTTGAGTTGAGGTTTCCTGGAATCTTTCAGCTAATTGCCTTTCTTCTTCCAGTGGACAATTTTAATTGGTTTGTCCTGTTGCAGCACTCCTAATCTGAAGTTCTGAACCGTACGCATAGCTATTTCGCTGTCATTATTTAACTTGCAAATTTTTAGATGGAGTTACCCTATGACGTGTGTATCCTTTTGCCTCTCTTACTAAAATGAAAAAGAGACATCTTCTTTGTAATCAAAGAGAATAGGATTATACCTTAAAAAAAAGAGAGAATAGGATTATAATTTCAAAAAAAAAAGAGAATAGGATTATATGAGATCTAATCTCTTTAATCCAGAATGTATGTGTAATTGTTTGCTTGCTTGCTACTGATTTTTTTCCGCATATAAATACACAATGCAGTTCTTCAATATGAAGCCGTTGTGCGAAACATACAAGCAAACGATCGGCTAGTACTTTGTGCAACAATCATGACCATCCACGACAACATTGACCACGAATTAGTGACAACCAGAAATCGAAAAGGAAAATTTGATCACCAACAAGATGAGTGCACATGGACTGGAGCCACCAGCTTCAGAGACCAGAATGTTTCTTAAGCATCCAGCCAGAAATCTCTCACTGCCAGAAACCCACCCAAGAACTTTGGTGATTACTGATCAATGCCGTAGTCGATGCTCAGCTCGCGCATCGGCGGGATGGTTTCCATGGCGAACACCATCAGGTGGGGGCACGACTCGTCCTCGTCGCCACGGATCAAGAACTGCACGAATGTGTTCGGGGCGTCGCTGTGGCAGATGTAGGGCGCGAAGTTCCTCCTCTGGGACACGTCCAGCACGTACCCCGGCGTCCGGCACTCTGGGAACTGGGGAGGTCCCTCGTCGTCGTCGTCGTCAGGAATCGCGGCCGCGGAGGCGTCGCCCCACTCCCTCCATCTCGCCGGGAACTTCCTCGGATCGACGAAGCCGCACAAGGCGCCAGCATTGCCGGGGCGATGGCCGCCGCCGTCGTTCACGGCGACGAGGTCTCCGCTGAACTCGCAGATGAAGGCGCCCGGCTGGATCAGGTCCAGCGTCCTGACACCCCACTCCGTCTCCTTGGACCTGAAGACCTCCAGGCGGTGCCTCATCCCTCGCTGCATCACGCGGTTGGGGCAGCTCGACGGGCACCCGCACAGGACGCCGCACTCGTACACCACCGGCCTCCCCCTGACGAGCGTGGCGTCGGCATTGTACGCCGGGCACCTCCGCCGTTCCTCTTCACGCAGGCGCAGCTGCCCGACGATGACGACGTCCCCGATCCGCCGCACGCCGTCGTGGTATAACTGCAGCACCTGTGGCGCCTCGCCAGCCTGGGCGGCGCCGTGGTCGACGGCGGTGGTAACCGAGGGCGTGCAATGTACTCGGTTTCCAGGGGCGACCTGTCTTGGTCCACCAGGTTGCAGACGGGGACACGGACCGCCTCCTTGCCCCTGGACAGGTCGAGCGTGACGTAGCCGGGCGGGAGGATGTTGGAGTCGATCGCGCTGTTGAGCTCCCTGGCGGCGTGCCAGATGCTGCTGCCGCGCGCGTCCTGGCCACCGAGGCGGACAAGGTTGAACTTGCAGACCTCGCGGCCGGACTCGCCCGGCCCGTAGGTGGAGGAGTGGACCTTGTAGAGGCCGTCGTAGACGTAGAGCTTGCCGCTCGGGCTGGCGGCGCACTCGTGGCAGCGGATGACGCGCACCTCGACGCCGTACTTGCAGCCGTACGCGAGCGCGAGGTTGCCGCGCTCGAACTCCTGGTCGGCGTGGTGCGCCCCGCCGCTCCCGGTGTAGACCAGTAGGTCCCCGCTGTCGCGGTCGTCGAGGTAACCCCCGGAGGAGACGATGCTGGTGGCGATGGGGTGGCCCTCGCTGACGAGGCTGGCGGGGACGTAGCCGATGCCGCCCTGGGTGTGGTTGTGCAGGCCGACGACGATGAGCTCGGCGCAGTAGCTGAAGACGTCGCCGACGAAGACGCCCGGCACGGCGCCCACGACGCGCTTGTCGCGGAAGAGGCAGAGGTCGCCGCGGGACAGCATGGCGCTCAGCGCGCGCATGTCGGCGCGGTTGCGGCCGCCGCGGCTGGGCCCCGAGGAGGCGCGGCGGTGGTAGATCCCGCGGAGCGCCTCGAAGGTGAGCCGCGCGCGCCGCGCGGCGGTGCGGACCAGCAGGAGATCCGCCTCCGCGGTGACCTTGGCCCGCACCATCTCCGCCCCGGGCGTGCGGCCGCGCGTGCGCTTCCTGCCCCTGGCGCGGGCGGTCGAGGCCCGCTTCGGGTCGACGCTGGACGGAAGCGGGGGAGGCGGTTGAGGAGGCGGTGTCGTTGTCTCGGCTGTGCCGGGGCCGCGGCGTCACGGTCTGGCTTGATGGTGGACTGACGGTGTTGCTCGGCCCAGAAGTCGGGCATGAGCGGGACCGCCGAGGGCGCTTCGTGGTCGGGATTGGGGACGAGGAGCGTGGGGCGCGGGGACGGCGCCATCGGCGATGGAGCGGCGGCGCTGGCTGTGGTCGGAAGGAAAGAGGGTTTTTGGGTGGAGCTGGCCTCCCTCGCACGCCGTTGGTCTTTCTTTTTCTTTGTTTTCTTTACTATTAAATGGGAGTCTGTGGTTGTGATGGTTGGTTAGCGGTACGTTGGTACGTCCGTCGTATGCCCTCGGCAGAAATTTTTGCGCCGACAGGTTGGGCTTCTGCTAAGCCAGGCCGGACTCATGCGGAAAATCATCCCACGAGTGGGCCCCACCGGCGCATCGCGACCCACCCTGACGGAAAATTCACCCCCATGAGCTCTCCTTTCCTTCTCTCCTCATCTCCCAACGCGCCGCCGAATCCAGGCCGGCCGGCGCCGCCGCCGCCCCGAGTTCTGCGCCCCTGCTCGACCTCGTCCTCCGCTGCCCCGCTCGGCCCCGTCGGAGAAGGACCTCGGCCGCCCCGCTCGGCCCCGAGTCCTGCGCCCCTGCTCTGCTGCGCCCGTGTCCGGCTGCGCCGCACGACGGTGCTGGCGGCAGATTAGCTTGGCCTCCTAGCGGCGCGCATGCAGGAGGAAGACCGGCGCCGCTTAGCGGCGCGCATGGAGGAGCTGCTCGGCCTCCTGGCGCCGCGCATGTAGAAGGAGCTTGGTTTCCCTGGACGTGCGCACGGGGGAGCTCGGCGTGATTGTGGCGGCGGCCCGGCGCGTTGAGGCGGCGCGCGGCGGCACTACATCGAGGCTCACCGGTGGCCGGACCTAGCACGACCACGACGCAAACTCCTTCTCCAATCCAGCGCCGGCGGAAGCCCCACAAGAGGATCCCTCGGTTGTCCACTGTCCGCTCCTGCTACTCCACGGCTAGCGCTGCTGCCTTCTCCGGAGGCAAGGAAGGCGGCAGTGAAGCAGGACCACCATCGCCGACACCTAGGCCTCCCTATTCGCAAGTTGCAACCCTCCTGATCACACTCTCTAACTTTCGCGTACTACTCGGTACTCACAACTACGAGTTTTGCAAGTTCCCTTGCTTCTATTGTAGTAATGTGGTGTCTGCGTCTGAATTTCTGAATTTGAAAAGTGTCTGTCTCCTACAATGCTCAAAGTATTTAGTTTTTTGGCATGGACATGCATGTAAACTATCCTTTCAACTTATTATTAACCTTTACATCCATTTCTGTTCACTGTAGGCGCTATGGAACAAGTTAATGGACATGAGGTTCTTGCCTTCAGGAACAAGCAGACGGGTAAGTACTTTGTATTTTCTTTTCTCCATGAAATAGTTTCTGCATATATGATTAGTACCAAGTTTGAAACTGAACTTAATTAAACTGAGGTTGTCTGAACTGAACTGAAACAATGTACATCTATGAACTGAATTGTATATGCACAGGAGATGAATTTTGTGTGCTTAGTAAGTAGCATTGCAATTTTCACTATATATGTTATGTACTCTGAATTGTAAGGTGGTATGCTGACAACAAGCGTACCACTGCATTTTCTGTATTCTTGGTGTTGATAAATTAAACAAGGTTGTGAATATTGTGACTAAAATTACCGTTTCAGCTATATGCTTAGTTATTCTGTTAGTTTAACTGAACAATGTACACCTCTGATTGATTTAGTATAAATAGTAGAAAAGGGAACTTGTGGTCCTTCCAGTTTTTGCAAGAATATACTCATAAATCTGAAAATGAACATGCGTGAATTTTGCTATCCATCTTTGTTAGATGATGTTTATCACATCCTAATATACAGATCCCAACATCACCTGTTATGTTAACTTTCAGGCATTTTGTACTTTCAATACATACTTGTGTCTCCCATCTATTATGCTATGTTCATAAACCCCACTATTCAGAAAGTGGCATAATGTTCAGTGAGCAATTTAAATAGTATATATATCTGAAGTCATCAGTTATTAGAAACTCTTGTGTTGATTGGTTAGTTCACTTCCTTTTTTTGAATAGTTAGGACTGATCTGGGCAGAGCGCAAGCATTATTGCCTTGAGACTTGTCGATTTCTTATGGTTCTTGCTGGTATTGTTGTGCTTCATTCTACTAGAGAACCTGCTTAAACTCTATCTGGAGGTAGATGCTTGTGAAGCTTGGTACAGTGGTAGCACAATTATAGCTTATTCTAACTTACTGGTCATTTTTCTCCTCCATATCAATGCAGATCTTGGTACACATGATCCTCCAAATATATACTGGCACATCCAAGGAGATGGTGAAATACAGAAAAAAATTAAGCAACTTCCTCGCCACTTTATCATTGTCGTGCTCCAAGACTCCTTTGTCTAGAGAGTTTTCAGGACCATACAGCGTTTCATGTGTCAATACTATGATCTCCGCCTTCATGTGGAGATTGGAAACTAAAGCCTGTTGTTCACAATGTAACCGTTTCATCTGCGAATCACTTTTGTTCATGTGTTGTGTATCAGGAAGAAATATTGACATTTTACATGATACTATTATATGTTTATCTGAATTTTACATTTATCTCTATTTTGCATAGTTCATTTAATAAAAGGAAAGAAGTCAATATTGTTTCTTGGTAAGACTTTATTGATGTGCTAAGGGTCCTGATACTTTGTTTAGAATGTTTGGTATTAACCTTTGTTTTTTTTTATCAATTTGCTTATTTCTCATTTTAAATGGTGTTTTTCTTGTTGTAGAAATGTTCATCTGAAACTTGACTGTGGTATTTTCATTGTTATTTTGGTAACATTATGTATTCAGCTAGGAACAGGCGTTAGCTTCCTTATGTTTAGTTTCCCATATTCTTTGCTAGCTTTTTTTTCGAAATAGTATTCTTTGCTAGCTTACTTCCTAATAAATGTCCATTCTCCGGGTGTCCATCCCGTCCTATTCTGACAAGAACTCTGCTCATAGCTTATGTACTGACTGGAGAAACCAACTGATTGATGACCGGGTGTAATCTGTTGTCAATAGCTTATGTGATGACTAGAGAAATATTCAGTAACTGTTTCTTGCCCTATTTTCACATTGGGCTTGGAACTAGAGTACTGTAATTTGAAACTCTTCTAACTTTGTTACGCAGTTCAGCTGCATGGAAGGTTTATTTCAGCACTGGTATCAAAGACCAGGCAAAGAGCTAGACAGAGTGGGGAAAGAGTAAAACGAAGGGCAGGTTGGTGGTGGATAATAATGTTCAACATGGTTATTTCACATTTGGTCTCAAATGCTTCAATCTTGTTGCGGGAGAATAGCAATCTTTGAATGTCCTCATCTCTGAATCTGGCAAGAGAGTTTTCAAGGGGGACTGACAAATCTGGGAAGAGGTGAGAGGCTCGAAGCTTGGCCAGATGAGCACTGATTCATGTTCATTGCAATGGGCCATATCTGATGGCTTAAATATTTCTTGGTTGTTCTTCAACATCACAAATACTCTTTAGATGTATGGTCATTAAATGAAATGGTGGAAATCTGCGGTGAAAGCATGACCCCGGTTTAATTTATTTTTTCCTACATTGTGTAAGAAATTTAATTGAATCAAGTGTCATTTTTCGCTTAAGCTTGTTTGATGTACCTTGGTGAGTCGAATTATGTGAGGTGAATTATGTAACGTTTTTAGATTCTATAGCTATATTTAAATACATACGTGAAAATTTACGAGGATTTATGTTTACAAGTACGACATATGTGATGGTAAAAAAACAATTATGTACCCGTAGCAACGCACGGGCATTCACCTAGTTGAGACTAATTGGTCTTTCTTTTTCTGGTTTGCTCTTGTGGGCGGTTATCGCTTTGCAGGTTCCGTGACGTGTATTGTAGGGCGTGGATGGGTTGGTTGGGTACACGAACAATGCCGCTCGTGCTCGAGCGAGTTTTTTTTTTACATTGTACGCCTGTAGAAATAAATTATTTGTATTGTAACAGTACAGATATAGAAATGACATGAATACAAGTAATATAAAATTAGGAGAAACAAGCGATTAAACTGCCAGGAGAAACAAACGATTAAACTGCCGTAAAACGCCGTCGCCGTAACTAACAAACATCCACGTCTTCCATCGTCGCCGGAGAAGAATAACACCAGCAGTTGGTCCACATCTTGACACTAAGGGGCTGTTTGGATTGGAGTCCCACACCGCCCGTCCAAAAAATTGGTCATTGACCGGCCTTTCTTGCATGTTTGGATGGCCACCAATTTTTTGGCGTGCCCAGGCCACCTCGCTTTAGCTAGTTCAACTATGAGCCAACTTTTTGGCGAGCTGTGGGCGGAAGAATCGTCCGCCAATTATTTGGCTCGCCCACGTTTGGCTAGGCTGGTCTTGGCACAAACCAAACAAACCCTAAATAAACCGCTTGCCACGAGGCGTTAATTAACCGCAATAGCCATCAACCCAGTAAGACTTGATCTATTCAAGTAACATCGACCGAAGGAGCCCTCTGAATATGTTCAACGTTGGATCCGGGGCCAACGCCACCCCACCCATCAACAGGCGGCCGGATCCTCCACCATTTTCCGCAGATCCACAACAGTCAGCACCGCCGCACTTGAAGAGCAGCCCCTTCCCACCTTCACGCCTAGACGCACCGTCCGATTGAAATTGCTCCAGCAGCTTGGACTCCACAAGCCTCTCGCCGGCGCCAGCAACACCTCCGGCGAGTAGGAGAATGGGCTGGAAGACCATTATTCCTACTAGCACCCTCGGCATCAAACACGAAACGTAAACAACTTAAGACAAAAAACATCACACGAGCGAGAGTCAGAGCTCCCCTCGCCTTCGTGCTGCCAAGACGGCAAGCGGAGGGGAAGGAAGCGGCGGATCACTGACGGGAAACTCTGGCTGTGGAACCATTGGCTGCTAGATTAGGAACGGGAACATGAGAGGAATAGAGTTTGCCCGGTCGAGATTATCCCGACTACTTGTGATGAAGGCGGAGGTGAACAGTAGCTCTAACTTTGCTCGGTTCTCATCCGTTCGGTTGAAAATCAACGGTTTAGATTAAACTCTATAGATACACGGTTTAGATTAAACTCTACAGATATAGTAAAAAGTGCTCGTTAGAGTGAGTTTAAACATTGTTTTCCATGAACATAGTTCTGATAGTGTTTGTCTCAGATCTAGACCATTGATATTTTATCGTGTGTCAAAGTCAGAGATGACTTTGCCACATCAAGTTAGAGCATCTCTAATAAATGCCCTATTTTAGCAGTGGTGGATAAAACCGTTTTTAGGGCACGAGAGGCCAAAACCCGTTCTGCAACGGGTGCCCTAAGACGTGCCCTATTTTGAGTCTGCCCCAAATTTTGCTCCTCTCTACCCCAATATGCCCGCGTGGGGTCGGGCCCTATCGCTTCTTTTCCCAAGCACGCACACGCAACTGCCAAAGGGAAACATCATTTCCCTTCCCCGCTCGCCAGCACCGGCCGAGACTTGACCGCCCGCCGCCGCCTCACCACCTGCCCCGTGCTACTCCCCACCTCCGCCGCCGAGCTCCAGCCTGCCTCTGCCTCGACTCCGGTTCATCCCCGCCGCCAAGCTGCTGGTCCCCCGCGGCCTCGCCTCGCTTCCGGCCCGCCACCACTCCTGCCCGCCTCTCCTAGACTCCGACACAACGACTACATGTGGCTGCGCCGCGCATGGAGGAGCCCTGCCCGCGGCGGCAGGACGCCTCCTTCGTTGAGGAGTAGCACCAGCTACCGCGGTGTGCGACGACATGACTCAGGAATGTACGTTGCAGAGATCACCGTCGAACGCACGTGGATGTGTCTCGGTACTTTCCCATCGGCGGAGGAAGCCGCCCGTGCTTACGACGTCGTGGCATGGCGGTACGGCCAGCCGTGGTCCGAGATGAATTTCCCTGACATCGAGACCGCTGAGCAAGCCAATTTCATTGCTCCGGATTTTCGCGTGGTTTGTCGAGCCATCACGGAGGAAGACCGCAAGACACACCATTAGTTCAAGGCCGAGCAGGCGGACGCGGCGGTGATGGAGAAGCTCCGTCGGAGAACCCCGATATCGTGATGGCGGAGTACGAGTTCTACGCGAGCCAGGCCGCGAAGAAGACGAACACGGATGTGCGTCCTTCAACGGCTGCTTGACCCTTGGCTCCGGGAATTAAGATCGAGGATTCCGATTCATCCGGAATTTCGGATTCTGATTCCGATGATGAATCCGGTGTTGATAGGAAGCAACTGATGAGGGAATCCGGATTTTTGTTTGATTCTCAAAATGTAGTTTAGCATGTTCTTGTTCTTAGTATGTTCTACTTTCATTCACAAAATGTAGTTTAGTATAGAGTAGTTTAAATTATGTATGTGTCATTCGTGTCAAAACTATGCTATGGTTTGAACTAAACTAAGTGTTGCAGCGGTTTTAGTTCAAATTTTGGGGGCATCTGTTGGTGCGGCCGTGCCCTATTATAGCGCACCTGCAAAAGCAAAAAAAAAAAAAAAATCGGTGCCCTAAAACACTAAAACTGGTACCGTATTATAGGGCATCTATTAGATGTGCTCGGAGACATTGGATGGAGCTTAAAGTGTGATCCTACAGCTTGTAGAAACATACAAATTAAAACATTTGAGGTGTTTGGAACAAAGGAAAGTTTTGGCAGCGTAAGAGCGTCTCTAGTCCCGAAAAGTCATGCCGGTCTGAACAGGAACCACATATCGGCCCGGCCATTCGGGTGGCGCCCCCAACACTAAATTAACGGTACCAGGGTTTTTTTTACCCCGCATACCTCCGCCGCTAGGTTTAGTTTCCTTTGGCGAGCAATTAGTCCCGTTCCGAACCATTCGCCCCGTTCCGGTAGATCAATGGCAGGCTCCACCATGCACGGCAGTGGAGGGTGCGGTAGGCATGCCAGAGACCGTGGCCTCCGGACGAGGAGGAGGTGCGCCACCTCCTTCGAGGGCGCAAGTGGGCCGGACTGATTTCTACGATCTACCACTGAGCCCGGCGCGCTGCTGCCTCCCTCCTCGCAGGACGTGGAGGCAGGTAGCTCCCGTGTGGTGCCGATTGAGGTGCCGGAGAAGCTCGTGGTAGTCTCCGTTGACGGCGGGCGAACCGGGTCGTTCACCCTGCTCATCAAGCAGGTGATACCGGCCTTCAAGCATGCCGACGACACTGACGACGAGCTCACGGCCGCTACGAAGGCGGTGGAGGAAAGCACAGAAGGTGTTGCAACCCGCCCCGAAGCCGCGGTGGAGGAGCACGAGCTCTCTTGGGCACTGCGCAGGTTGGCGACCCCTCGGCTTTGAGTAGATTTGCCGGTGAAGAAAGAAGACCACCGGATTATCTAGTCTTATTTCCTGTTTTTAGTTCTATCTCCATGTAAGCTCAGTGTGATGAAATCTGACGCGAATTAGTTTGTTTGAACTTCCAATACAGCTATGAAGTATCTCTTCTGCCCGACTGATTTGTAAACTGGAAAATCAATTTTAGGGGAATCAAAAATTCGTTTTCCGGGGCGAGATTATCCGGTATCCGCTAGAGATGCTCTAAAGTGTGACCCTTGAGGCTTCTAAAACATAAGGTAGTCCAAATCACATGAATCGGAAAACTGTAGACATTGGAATTGGATGGAGCCTTGTATAATATGGTAGTACCGTGTTTTTTCCTTTCCAAGACTAGTGGATTTGCACGTGCAACGCACGTTTTCACAACTTTTTTGAAATCTACTACACACTTTCCTCCGAGTTGTATATTACATAGATTTTGTTAATCTCTTTCCTAGTTTATTGAATCAAAGTGCTAAATTTGGGCCATAATTCAGGTTGACTGCTGTAGAGTCCATAATTTCGAAATCCTTCAGACCCTCCTCGATTCACAGATGTTTCATAGCATGTGATTGCCTACAAATGTACTAAAAGTATAACCAATGAAGAAAGCATTAAAAAGCCTATCACCCATCTCAGTTTTGAACTGGACTGTAGTATAGCGATCGACAATAGAAGAATGTATAGTATGAGATACAATCAGCACGGGTGTACCTTTTGACCATGTTGCCATGAACGTCAATGCTCTTCCTCTGGCAAGCTCTACCAGTTAATTTTCTCCTGTCATAAACTCCTCCGTAAAGTGTAAAAGAATAAAATAGAGATGAATGTGGGAAGTACGGTTGAGAAGCTCCCCGAAATTCCCCACGTTGCCATGTTCCTCTCCTCTTGCTCTAATACGATTTTGTCCAAAATCCTGAAATCATTCATCAATATGTAAGTATGAAATATAATTACTTCTGAATTTTGCTTTGGACTGCTAGGTAGATGAAATTAATCATTGGCCTTACTGGTGAACCAGTTCTTCCTTCTCATTCCTGATTCTGTATTTCCCAATAAATGTGACCAGAAACAAACCTTCATTTTTACATTTGATCCATGGATGATGTATGTTAGACAACAATCTATACAGTGAGTTATCTAGAATTCCAAAAATTCAGTTGAAAAGAATTGACGACTCATGTAAATGTCAAATACAAAATGTGAGTCTTCTTCCATTCCACTGTGCGATCTCCAATATCAGAAGCAAGATATGATGACTACATGAGAATTGGTCTCTCATGTATGTTTCCCTCAAGATTGTGGTGGTGTAGTAATAGCATGGCATCTGAATTCGTAAGTTGTGCGAGGTCTCAAACTATGACAGACAGTTCACTTTGCCATGAGATCATTTCTGCATCCTGGCCTACTCTTGCTTTTGCCTTCCAACCATATCCGATTCAACTCACCAGTAGTCACCACAGCAGCAAGAGCCATCAGAAAAATCGTGGTAAATATCTGTGTCGCCAACAACAATCCTCCGCCCTCAATATTTCGACATCAACTTCAGCACATGATGGCAGGCCAGCCTGGCACTATGCTTGTTAGGCGTTGGTGTCGTTCTCCTTGACGAGATTGGATCCGCCTGGTTTCTTGGGTTGACAACCGTTTCGCCAATCTTTGTCAACAGGAAACGTCCGACACTTCATGAATCGTCTTGCTTGAGGGTGTGCCCTGTCCCCGTTGACAAAACTGCATGGGATGCCATGTAACTCTAGGCATGATGTATCCCAGTATCAGTGTGTTAGAAGAGATGACATCCTTAATTACCTGCCATTTTGCCAAATATCTCCCTTGTGGACACTACATCACCAAACCAGCTAGCATACATATGCACAACTGCGTTCAATCATGCTATTGCTGGCGCCCCTTCAGCTGTGCGTCCCTGAAGTAGTCGAGTGCGAGCGCCCCGAGTCCGTTGGATACGTATCCGTCGACCAGTTGTAGGTTACAATGTTCCTGGCCGGCATTCCGTCGAACGCCCTCTCGGCGTCGTACACCATGCCGAGCCTGGCGTAGAACTTGAGGAGCTAGTTGCCCGTGTAGAGCCCGCCACGCCGAGCCTGACCGCTGCCGAGTGCGCGGCTCAGACGGCCTCGAGGTAACCGAGCTGCTCGCAGCACTTGGACGACGACGCGGAGCGCGGCGGTGGAGAAAAGTGCGTCGGCAAGTTGGGTCTGGACGCAGAACCGCCGCGCTCTTGTGGTCCAGTCCCGAGTCGCCGAGATCTTCGCCGTCCTCCGGGCCGCCTCCACAGGCAAGGGCGTCCTCCTCGACCATGCCACAGGCGGAAATCACGTGCGTGCGCAGGACATGGAAGAGAGAATTATAGATAAGTGATTGATAGGAGAGAGACCGCGTACTGTGGCACGGGGGACTGCTGCAGTGTGGCTCTCTCCTCATACACGACACCGCCGCCGATACTCTCTATTGCACGCGCCTCCCTCCTCTCTCTAGTCCCTTCTGCTCCGGCCACCGTGAGTATTGAGTCGCCGCCTTCTAGTCACCTCCTCCTCCCAATTCGAGCACCGACCTGGTCCGCATGCCTCCGCTTGCGCCACGGCCATGGCCGACCCAACCACGGCGCTCACCTGCGCAACTCGCATTAGGAGGGCCCCTTCCTCCCTCCTCATCTCGGCCGGTGGGCCGGCGCACACTCTGGGTAGCCTCCCTGCCGGCAACGGGGAAGAAATTGGGTAGTTTTGAGAAGAATAAAGGAACGAAATGGTACGGTGGCATTTTGCTCGTAATATGTGATTTGGTGGAGGACAAAACGGTAAAAATTTGGACGGAACGATCTTGATCGTTGATCAAATATTGAAAGGCTGAAATTTAATGTATCAACACAGCACAACACATGTTTGCTCTTTTAATAGTAGTATAGATATAATTCCTCATAGCATAGAATATCTTCTAAATATTTTGAGAGTCAATGATTGCAAGATCAAAATAATAAGGAAATGCTTTTCAACATGAAACTAATGTTGTGAATTTGTGTCGAAGCATGGATTTCAATAAAGATTATATTTTGAAACGAGAGAGAGAGAGAGTATGTAGAGATCCCGGTAGCTGCAAACGGCTCCTGAGCTAGAGGGAGCCTGCTTTTTGAAAAGAATCAAAATTGATATTTTTGAGTTTCATAAAATCGAGAAAAAAATTCTTACATGTAGATAGTGTCGAGATATACAAATGTGAAAATCATAACTCAAAGTTCGTTGTATTTTGCCTGCACAAAAAAAAAAACAAATGAGTGGATGTGGGTGGGCAACACACAGTTTCAAAATTTTGAAAATTTTCCTAATTTGTCTTTTTTGTGCAGCCCAAAATATATAAAATTTTAAGTTAAAATTTTGTGCTTGTAGATCTCGACACTATCTATATTTTGGTTTTTTTTTCTCATTTTTGGAAAATTTAAATTATCATTTTAGATTTTTTTTTTAAAAAAGAGCTCCATGTAGCTCGGGATCTATTTGTCCTCTCTCGTAGAGATCCCCATTTTATTGTTTCTTGGGTTTCTTTTCTTTTCCCGAGCAATATAAGAATATCAACCACTTGCGCTGCTGTGAGGACTGAGGAGTGAGGAGACGACATAGGAAAATCGTAGCTTGATTGCTTGAACGTGTCAAGGTCCACGCTAAAAATTATTATTCCCCTCAATAAAGTTGTTTCGCTAAAAATTAATCGAATCCAACCTGACGATACAATACTTACTTCGGAACAGATCGATAGAGATCGCAATGTCTATCTGTACTTTGTACTCAGTACTCTGTGAATCGTAATCTCATCATATCATCGAAAACGATGGACGAAATACCGTGTTGATTGACCGAACAAACTAACGAGACGTCCTCCGCGGCGGCATCGGCGGGCACTCCGGCCGTGTCATCGCTGGTAG
The DNA here is from genome assembly GCA_947311845.1 of Poa pratensis. Taxonomy (NCBI): domain Eukaryota; kingdom Viridiplantae; phylum Streptophyta; class Magnoliopsida; order Poales; family Poaceae; genus Poa; species Poa pratensis. Next base: position 39,557,735 of record CAMZMU010000048.1, read on the forward strand.
CGTCAGCGGTCGTACCATTCTCGGCGGTGGCGGCGGCCACAGCCCGCCGCGGCAGAGCGGGCAAGTCCGGTGCGCCCGGAGCCACCCGTCGACGCCGCACTCGGCGTGGAAGAAGTGCCCGCACGCCGGCACCACCCGCACCAGCTCGCCGGCCTCGCCGTACTCCGACAGGCAGATGGCGCACCGCTCCTCCGCCTGCTCCTTCTTCTCCTTCTCCTTGCCGGTGGCCGCCTGCTCGTACGTCATGAGCGTGGCGCCGCCGAGGGCGCTCTCGACGTCGCCGGCGGCGTGCACCGCGCCGGCTGCTGCGTCGCCGCTGCCAGCTCCTTCGCATGCGCCGCCTCCGGAGGCGACGAAGGCCATGGCGACGATGAGCAGCGCCATCGCGACCACCGCGGCGATCTCCAGGTGGAACGCGACGTCCGGGTCCATGCTAACTTGGCCAGTGGCAGCGAGGTAGCTCAAGCTTTTGTGTACGAGCCGAGCTGAGGTCCAGAGCCTTCTCGGCCAAGTCATGAGGTAGTGAGAAAGAGAAGACAGGGGCTGGGGCTTCCCAGAATCTCTCCGCTAATTTCCTTTCTTCTTCCAGTGGACAACCCTGTTGTGCTGTCCTGTTGTAGTACTACTCTGTTTTTGAGTTTAACCGTCTTTGTTTCACTTGCAAATCTTTGTTTGCACGATCGACATTTCACTAGCCAACCTAGATGCAGCAGTTTCCCTGTAATTGTCTATGTTTCTAGAACGAGATGCAACATCGCCGTCTTCCAATTGAAAAAACGTAACTGTTGATGTCTCGGTTGACTTTGAAGTATTTATTATTTTTATTGATTTTTTTACTAGTCTTATCCAGTTACATATGTAAAATTAACTTTAAGAGAAAAAAGGCTCAAATTTACAGTAATAGTTGGCACTTTTGCTTCCTAGCACTGTAAATATTCGTGGCAAGTTGCAACCGAGGAGATGATCAGCAAAGTAATCAAACTTTTAATCGTCTCTTTAGGCTTGGCCCACTTGAGGAAATCCTCTTCGATTCTAGAATGTATATGCGCTTGTTTGTTTGGTTGCTTCTGAATTCTCACATGTGTGAAGTTTAACGCCGACATCTTCTCCCTCCTACTTTGTTTACTCAACACAAGAAAAGCAAAGGCAGGAGTCCATTCTGTTCAGGCTGTAGAATTCATGGGACTTGTGTCCATGTCCTGCGTGGTTTCCAAACAAGTCTTGAGCGTGGGCTTCGGAGGCGCTATGTACACCGTCGATGGCACTTCTCGGTGAACGCCTCATTCGGCCTGCTCGGTCCCGCCGCTTACTCGTGGGCTCTTGGTGGCTTATGGATGGACGATGCGTTGGCTTGTGCCTTCTTGGAGTTAGCGTCGGCCTACTGTAGTTTCCTTCTTCGGTGGTGACACGGCCTACAAACTCACTATGTATTGTCTACTCGAGACGGTGCAAGGCGAGTTCTTGTGGTTCGGCTGGTGTGGGTTGTGTTGTCATCCATGTGATGTCCTGTCTGTATCGTGTAACCTTCTTGGCGTTGTACCAGCCGTTTTGGCGGAAATTCGCATTGGCACCCGGGTGTAGATGCTCCCGATATTTCAAAAAAAATTCAAAATTTGCAAACTCATCAAAAAAATCTGAAAAAAATCATGCACGTACATGACCATGGTACGCACCATCGTATTTTTTTTCGCGACGAAATACCATCGTATGTGGCCTGTAAAAAAATGACAAATTTCCTGTCAGATTTTCAAATTTTGAACTGTACTTGTCTGACAGGAAATTTGTCATTTTTGTACAGGGCGCGTACGATGGTATTTCGTCGCGAAAAAAAATACGGTGGTGCGTACCGGGGTCATGTACGTGCATGATTTTTTTCAGATTTTTTTGATGAGTTTTCAAATTTTGAAATTTTTTTGAAATCTACCGGGTGCATCTACACCCGGGAGCCAAAACGCCTCCCTCCCGTTTTGGCCTCTTCTTTTATGAAATTTGATGCACTTTTCAAGGGTATCCTTGAAAAAAAAAATCGTGAGAAGAGTGCAGCCTAAGTAGAACGTCCACACAACAAGTCAAGTACTCTACACCACACGTGTTGGTTGATTGAATGATGTACTGCACCCCTATGGCAAAACAAGTCGTGTAACTTTCTTCTAAAATAAAATGATGTACAATTTGATCATGTTTATAGAATAAATGTCAATAATAATAATATTCTGCAGTTGTAATAAAAAATATATTTAATGATGTATCTAATAAGATTGATTTGACGTTATAGAGGTTAATAATTTTTTCTAAAAATCTGGTCAAACCTCACATGATTTTTGACTTTATTTAAAAGTAGCTAATTGCCCGTGCGTTGCAACGGGATATGAATATTATAATGGTTCAACATTAATCGTGTCAGGCATATAATTTAAAATTTGTGTGCACATAAATCATCAAGTTTTGAGCAAAAGCATAAATTTTAATGATTCAACATATACTGGTCAACTCTTCATCCTCTGCTTCTTTTCCCTCATGTGTTTCTTCTCCATTTGTTATCGGTTCGGCTGATGCAACAACATATCACCAACATCTGCTCCTATGCTTTCGGTCCTCACTTCTTCTCTCCTTGGTCCTTGCCTCATCTATCGTATAACTGGATCATAATGTAATTACTTTAGTGGCACATTTCTGAGTAAGTCCATCATCTTCTCTAGGGCAATATAATGTTCTTTATCTAACCAGAAGCAATTTCGTAAATGATATGCACTAAAAAGGAAAACAAATAAACTGCATCCATGACCATAAATGGTTTGGAACACCATACATATGTTTTCTTGGAGCTATCGACAAATTATACAGTCGTTGTTAAAAAAAAGACAAATTATACAGTATATTTGCAATTTAAGTAGCAAGTCCCACCTACAGACTTTCACAATTCCTACAGGTAGTCAGAGATATATGTAAGAGCATGTTCACTATTTTAGTAATCACCACAGGTATTATTTTCTTGCTTGTTAGCTAAACTTCATGATGTCACCATAAAATAAAAATAGGAACGTTTCAAATAAATCCAATCATTTTCACACGGATATAATAGTAGCATCTCATTTCTTAGAAAGAAATTTAATCTTATAGTAGACCTAACCCCATCTAGGAAATAATAGTACAATCTTATCATGTGTATGTACATTGTTTTATTGGAGCACAGATCTATGTATGTACATTGTTTTATTGGAGTTTGCTCTTCGCACATGAACAAGGAATCAACCATGTTGGTTTGTTTCAGCCCACAAGGAGCTAGAGATGGGAGCTGCCAAATCAGAAAAAATCTCAGAGGAATGGTGCAAAAGCGTGTTGCAAACATGGTACCAAATCTTTCTGCTGATCAAAAACCTGACTCTGTTTCCCAGATCTCAGAGAACAAAGTTGCAAAATCGAGGAGCGCTGTTAGGGATGACTATTAAGGTAAGAACAAACAGTTTAAGAAATTTACAAAAAATGAGTGAAAGTGGAATTTACGTCTTAGCACGTGCTTAGTATACAGCAAAAGATGCAATCTACACAATATCTAGGTAAAAATCTTCATGCTTTTCTTAAAATAGAGAGGGTAAACCTTCATCTTGTGTTTAATACACTTCAGGGTTTCTTCCTGAAAGCAAATCACCTAAGGTAAAATCCTTATGTTTTATCTATTAAAACAGGCACGAACTTCATCTTTTGTAGTGTCAACTTCAGTGTTACTTCCTAGGAAATACCACAATGTTCAGAAACCTAAGTACATGTTTTGTTCCTTGTTCATGTGCGATAGTCATGGCTTACTCTCGAGCAGATATAATTATAAATTCAATCAGTCAGCATTATGGTAGTGCTACACAAAGTGTACGACGAGGTTTGGGGCCTCCGCGGTCCTGTTCCACCGGCCGGAGGATATGGAGATCTTCGGTGGCGGAGATTGGCATGGGTGGCTGCCGATGTGGCTAGGTGACTGGGTGATGGCGGCGGTGCTTGGGACAGAGCAGCATCCGACGGCGACATAGATAACGAACCAGCAGGGTTGGGGTTACCTGGCTGCCGTACATGATGGCGAAGCGAGTAGCAGGATGATGGCGTCCTCTCCGGCGACGTGCACACATGAAGCAGAACGGCCAACTGTGGGAGCCCTCCTCCTTCATCCTCCAAGTGCAGAGGGATCTCCACGACATGAGCCAAGTCGCGCACGAGCAGTTCGATTTGTCCGCAAATCCGGCTGCACAACAAAGAAAGAAAAATAGGTCTTGAAGTTGTGGGTAAAAGCGAAGAGGACTCAGGGTGGAGATATACGCTGCGCATGCGTCTAGAGGAAGACCAGACCTGGTCAGAGCGGACGGAGGCTGGCGTCGGCGACCGGGAGAAGGAAGCCAGAGCTGAGCAGAGAAAAAGGAGAGAGATGGAGGGGCGTTTAGGTTAATCAGTGCTGATTGATCTTGTTATCGTGAACTGACGGCGTAAGTTAAGTAAAAAATCGCGGAGCGGTGCGGGAAAAAAACGGGGCGGAGGAAGGTGGGACGAAGAGGTGGGCAGAATGTGAAACCAAAATTTTCTTTTAGATAGGAGAGATACATGGTGGTTTAGAGCGGCGGATATTGGGAAAGTAGGTACTCTGCACTCTGGAGTGATTCATTGGAAGGGGGGGGGGGGGGGGGGGGGGGGGGGGGGGGGGGGGGGGGGGGACATGCGAGGAATAAGGGAAGAACAAGTCATTTTTTCCCTTTGTGAGACGACATATCGATTTTCTCTCACTGATGAGCCAGTTGATTAGAATTATACTCTTGGCTAAAATTTTAGCCCAACCAAAGTGAGAAGGGCTCTAACATTGGCAAGTGGACCTGTCATTAAAAAAATTAGTGTAAATTTCCGAATAAATAGCTACGTGTTGTAGTTGTGGCTTTGTGCTACATATTTGCCTTAGGATATAAATGTGTGTTTCCCTGCAATAATTTTTTTACACTCATATTTGAACGTATGTTTCCCTGTAATTCACACTTCACACCCCAATTGATTTCCCATTGCCAAGAAGCATTTTCTTAGTTGGATTCACTACCCAAATAACGGTTATATTGTAATTCACACATAAACTACTTGACCATTGCCAAACAAGAAAATTGCTTAGTTTGACTCTCATTCTCTCCAGAGTTAGGTTTTTTTTTGTCCTAGCGGTGGATCTTGCCGTCATTGAATGTGCACACCAACCTTACGACAAGTATGTCTTATTATGAATGGTAGCAATGTAGAAAATTTATCTCAAATAAATTTGCATCTTTATGGGTGGTATATCAGCTTCATTATAAGGAGAATGTGGACCACTGTACATGCCTGCAGATAAAACTCCTTGATCATTTTTCTCTTGCTTTCTTGTGATTGTGCGTGAGTCATACTACACTATAACAAACCTCGTGGGTTTCCGGCGTTCTGCGCGCCTCGCGCCTCGCCGGCCTATCGTCGGACGACGCGTGCGCCTTTGCGGCTGATGTGTGCTGCTCTGGTTGGCTGCGCTGGTGCCGCTCGGTGCCTTCTTTGTCTGCTTCCTCGTGTTCGTCGTACGTGCGCGCGTCTCTACCGGTTGCTGGCTTGTGCTTGCGCCGGTTGCTGCCTGCGCCTTTTCCTGCCGATGTTCCCGGTTTGATGTTGTACATTCGCCGGTCATCTCGTGTAGCGTACCTGCTCTTAAAAATTGGCAAGGTACCTGTTTGGGTTTAGCATAGATGAGTAAAGATAGAAAGATGCTAAGGAAGAATCCTACCTAACACAGCAGATCAAGACAAAACATCTTACAAACAACATCTAACCAACAAAACCACAAGGTTCAAACACAGAAAACAATCTAGTATTGGCATACAACCTAAGTTAGTATGATCAATACCCTAACATGATGTCGTTGCTCTAATAAGGTGGTAGTTTCTAGTTTATCTCCATCTTGGGTGCTTCAAGTTCTTCTTCAGCTTTCTTCAAAATCTTCTAAGTGCTTGAGCTCATAATCTGATTTCTTCAATGATCTTCCATGCAGGTAGTGCTTCATGTTGAGTCGTAGCATTTCTCCATGAAGTATCAAACTTACTCTTGGTCATCACCAAACATGTCTTCATGGATACAAGGAGGTAGGTCATCTAGAATAAGATAAGAATTTTCTAGAAGGTTGATAGTAGATGAGAGTACTAGAAAGGATAAAATGAAAAGTTTTGTTTTTAGTAACCTGAATAAAAATAGATTTTAATCCTATGGTCAAACCTATTTCTATCCATGTCTAGGGTCTCGAATCTACAGGCAACACAGTGCTCTGATACCATCTGTAGCGTACCTGCTCTTAAAAATTGGCAAGGTACCCGTGTATGGTGCAAACCCCTGGATCGCTTCATTTGCACACACAGTTTAAGACGAATATCACAACATTGTATCAATTATTACACGTGGATCCAGTACTTAGGAAAATATCCTTTACAAATTGCATAGCATGAAGCTAGCTTTGAAAGAGTAAAGCAGCGGAAATTTATTCTTCATGGAGTCTCCATCATCATCATGTGCCACAGGCGAAAAACATGTTGGTTGCAGACTCGAAACCTTAACGAAAACTCACTGGTCGTCAGAACAATCTGCAACAAATAAAAATTTGCAACAGAGTGGGTCAGATACCATTAAAATGGATCTGGCAAGTGACACTATGTGGACACTTAATGGAATAACTCTATAGCCTATATGCATATTTGGCTGTGGAGTTCAAGACTGTTTTGCATAAAAGCCAATTTTCCTAACACTTTGTAAAACATTTTCTTCAAATGTTTGAGACGATATGGCATGAAATCCATAGTCTCGTCTACCCTTGTTCACCCATCAAGTTTTACTTAGAGAAATAAGATGTTGGGAGCCTCCGTTGCCATCCTTGATCAGCTGCTTCAATTGTCCGTAACCGGGGACACGGCTAAGTACTTAGTTTTAAACTCTGCAGAGGTTGTGCACTTTCACCATTAGACCCAACAAACCCAAACTATCCTCAAGCACTCAATTTGTGCTAAGGAAAAGGAGAGAGTTGAGACGAGACTTTTCAGAAGCATTTTCCCATCCCATGCCGCCTTGACGCGCTCCCATCTAACCTTCTACCACCACCTGTCAAGTCGGGATGAGTCCACACAACTTAATCCATCTAGCCAGAGCCCATATGACTAATGGCTGCACGGTAAGCAACTTCACTTAGAGAAACAATGGTCCCTTTAATACCCTGGGTGGCAACCACAAGTGAATAAACACTCAACTCTGGCAGCCATGCAATCCCAAATCCACCCAGGTGATAAATTAACTTAGTAGAATTTAAGCTTTGAATAAAACAAATTTGCATAGCATCAATAATTCTACCAAGTTATCAATAGGATTCTAGACACAACTAGTGTAAAGGAGATAGTAGTTTTAGCATAGCAATACTATCCTACACATGCATATAAAGAAATACACTAAGTCATGCATAGAAAAATACTTAGGAAATTCATGGGGTGTGCCACTTGCCTTGGCAATAGGGAGTGCAGTAGTAGCAGTTGCAACAACCTTCGTCTCTCTCCGAAATTTCTAACACATCAAACAATTCACAATAAATATGCAGCCAAACAATACTTAAGAAAATATGACATGCAGGAGATGCAGAATGATACAAAGAATTATGATGTGAATGACATGCAAACAAAATAAGGGAAAGACATAAATAACAATATCCCATTTAGCTAAGGCAAGGTCCAGGTTGAGCCTAAAGTAAACTTGATAAAACAACTTGAAAAGTTGTAAGGTTATTCTAAGTTTACACAACTTTGGTCTTCAAATAATCTTCAACTCCTTTGTAGCTTCATTGATCTTCAATGGTCTTCAATTAGCACTCTAGGAACTTAGTCTTAAACACAAAGGACTTGGTCTATGTCCAAAGTGAAAGACAAATTATGAAGGAGGAAAAAGATAGAAAGAAAGATGTAGTAGTTGGTCTTCCAAGAATCATCTTCAGGCCTCCTTGTCGCTTGCTCCTTGGTGTGTTGACTTCATTGAAATTTGTAGACTTGATGGTTCTGCAGACTTGATGGTGTTGGCAGCATCCAGGTTGGTCTTGAATATAACTTAGTCACCATGAAGTCTAAGAGAAGAAGGAAGAAAAGAGATAAAGGAAAGAAAGACTTAGAAAAATGTAGGTGGTTGGTCTTCGTGAACTTCCCCTTGATTTTCTTCTAAGTACCTTGACTTCTTGGAGATGCTTCTGGAGTTTTTTTTCTTGGCTAAGTCCTTCATTAGTCCTCTAACTTCATGTTGAATTCTCCAAGGATAACAATGCAAACTTTTTCCACTAATTTCTAACTTAGTGGTTTTTGACTAGGAGGGTTAAAAGGGCTAACAAGCATCACCTCCAAAATTCTAAGGAGGAAAGTCATGTTAGAAAAGCAAAATATTTCTAAGGACAAGATCTAGTATTAATAAGATGTTGAAAATTTCTAAGAAAAAGTGTTGCCAAATTTATTTATCGAAAATTTCTAAGGAAGAAAGAAATACTTTATTTGGAGAGGCAGAATATTTCTAAGTACTTTTGTAACTAAGTTGATCAAAATATGACTAAGTCATTTTATTAGTCGAAAATATGAAGAAAATAATTTTAATTATTAAAATACCACCTAAAAGCATTTAATTCATATTAATTAAGAAAAACATAGAAAAATACTTTTACAAAAATAATAGAGTAATCCTACGGCCAAATATTAACTAAACAAAAATATACCAATTGGAATTATTCCAAAATCAATTTTTAAAAACAAGTTATGTTCAAAATACTAATAAAGCCACTTTTGAAAATAAACAAAATTAATTCGGCAAAACATAAAATTAACTATGCCAAAAGTTTCTACGTGTCATAAGCTTTCCAAAAATATTTTATTTGTAAAATTTGGCCAAACCAATAAAAAGTAGTGAAAGATCTAAGTTCTAGGGTTTTTCTGCAAAACTGCCGTTCTTCGGTTGACTGTTGACTCTGACCGCTGACGTGGAGGTTGACTCGCTGACGTGGCAGGCTGACTGGGCTTTGACAACGAATTTTGACCAAAAATAAAGTTGCTCGGATGGAAAAACATGCTTAATGAAAGTTGTAGAGAATTGCGTGCTCTTTCTAACTATCACAAATATATCATAAGTGGATGAATAGATTGGGCACAAATCGCAAATTACCTTTCTGATCCGAAACTTCAAACTCGAAAATCTCCTAGCTCGCTTGACCAAAAGAGGTGTGGCTTGGGGCAAAAGAAAGGTCTTGATCAGGGGAACAACTTTCGTAACTACGGCCCGAAGATTTGAGATTGTTTTCTTCTCTGAAAATCGTCAAACGCAAACTGTAGTGTACAGAAAATTCCGTACGTCAAAACGAAAAGAGTGCAATAGCAAAGTTGTAGGTAAGGGTTAGATCTGACTTCTCACCAAAGGAATTTTGATTTGAAGAATCGAGCGCGAAGAGATCTAAGAAATACGACTTCAGATCTGAAGTATTGCGAGTCGAAATTCTCTCTCCACGATTGATGAAAAGAGTTGAGGCTTCCCGGGATGGAAAGGTATTGAGGATATCTTCAACATTGCTTCAGACTCCGGTGCGATTCGAGATCGTTTTGGTTGGTAGATCAACGAAATATGATTTCGCTGATTAGGGTTTCGGTGGAACGAAAAGGGGAAGAGAGATGCCGGCGGCTACACGGGTTTATATAGGCCAAGGGTCGGTGGAAAAGATTGGGCTCGAAGTTATGAACGCATAGGATCAAGCGGATCCGGATTTGGAGTTATATTTGTCAAGATATTTGTGTTTAAGTGGAAAGTGTTTGAAAACCTAGATTTTCATGGAATTACCATCGGGTTCGACCAGAGTTGGTTCAGTCCGATACGAGTTGGGCTGGTTTTGGCCCATCTAGCTCGGCCGGCTGATTTTTTTTTGTTTAAAACATTTTTGTTTATTCTTTTTACTATTTTCTTCATAACTTTTGATTTAAAAGTCCAAATCAACTCAAACCAGTTTCTAATTTTCTTTTTAAATCAAGATCTTTTATTTAAAATAATCAAACACACTTTTACAAATATTTCAAAAATACAAATTTGAAATATTGCATCATTGCTTAATTGACACTCTATGTCAATTTTAAAATAGAGTTTTAAATAAAAAAAACATTTGTGGCTTAATAAAACAAGTAAAATATCACAAATGTAAATATTTGAAAATAGCTATTTTAGACTTACATTTCGAATAATTATAATCAAATCCAAAACCAAAATTTTAATATAGAACATTTAAAACCATAACAATCAAAAATATTATATAGAGCATAATAAAGCCCATTCATATTATTTTATCAAATATGTTTTCAAGTGGAAATAATATTCCAATTTTGAACAATCAAATACAAACAATGCTATAAGATGATGAATGCATGCATGATTTTTTTCTTTTCAAAGAAAAATATATAATAGTTTTCAAAAGTTTTAAATTTTTTCTGATTTTTCAACTTTTTGAAAAACTTGGGATGTTACATCTCGGTCGAGGCTTGGCTCTAGCCGGTGACGGCTTGGCTTTAGCCGGTGACGCCGGTGGGGGACTGGCAGGGGCGGTGTTTGCGGGGTTTTCCCGGTTGTGGCCGGTTGCCTACCTTGTGCTTCTGCCGGTTGCTCTTTGTTTTTTTGGGCCGTGATCGGCTGTTGTTTTTTACATGCCGTTGCTTGTCCTGGCTTGATTTTTTTTCTTGGGCGGCGGCGTGGACCCTATTTGTTGTCCTTCCGTGTGTATTCTCCTTCGTGTTCCGACTGTATTTGTATTGCTGTGTCCCTTTGGTTGGCTTGGTTGGCATGTGTTGATTTATTCTCGTCGCTTATTTGTTTGTGGGGCCGTTCGTGCCTCCGATGCCCGTGTGGTTCGCCGCGTGGGTGCAATGCTGGCACTGCATTTCGTTTACGTGCTTCCGCGTGTTCCTTCTTTTTCAGCCTTATTTTTTGCTTGGTTTGTATCCTCTTCCTTCTACATATACATCGCATCTCGTTTGTTCTTCTTCCTGCCTCGCTTGTGCTGGCGTCTGTTTACTTCATTGTTTTGTTTCGTTCTCTGCTCTGCCCGGTTGGGCTCCTGCTGGCCGCTTCTTTGGCCGCCTTCCGGCGGCGTCGACGGTAGACGTTGGTGCTGTTTTCTCTTGACCGCGGCTGTCGGCGCATTCTGTTCGTATGTTTCTGCGTGTTCATTGCTTCTCCTTTTTTTTCGCCTCGTGGTCTCTCCTTCCGTGCATACATCGCATGTCGCTTGTTCTTCTTTTTGTTTTGCTTCTGTCGCCGTTCTTTTGTTTCCTTGTTTTGTTTCCTTATTTGTTCTACCTGATGGGCCTCTCGGTGGCTGCTTCTTTGGTTCTCTCTGCGTCGGCGTCCTCGGTAGATACTGGCGCCGTTTCCTCACGGCGGTGGTCCTGCTGTGGTTATCTCTGTTTCTTCTTGCTGGGGTTATTTGTTTGCCCGTCATTTTTTGCTACGGTGTTTTGTTTGCTCGTTGTTTTCAGCTACGATGTTCTTGTTTCTAGGCTGTATATTATGCTGGTCGTTCATCTGTGTTTTTTGCTCCCCGTATATATTGCACGTGATCGATTGTTGTGCATGTGTGCCTAAGTTGTTAAGAGGTTGCGCCTGTGGTGTTCTCTGTAGGTAGAATCAAATCAGTGCCCTATCGTGCAATTCAAAGATGAATATTTGAGAGTACTTCTCTTGTTCTTTTTGTACATGATACCGACTGTGTGATTCTTCCTGCATTGATTCTATTCTTCCACGGGTTTTGTGTTTGTTCGTCGCGCCATCGTTGCTCTCTTGGTGTGTCGTGTTGTTTACTCTTCTGTGTTTTTTTTGTTTTGTTTTTGCGTCCCTGCGTGTTTTTTGTTTTCATGGTATTTGGCCTTGTGTTTTTCGTTCCGGCCAGCGTTTTGGTTAGCGTGTGTTTTGGTTTGTCGTCACTGCTTTGTTCGTGGGTTTCATGCGGTTTCCACGGCTCGCGACCGCTTGGTTTGTTGGTGCAGCGTTGTGTGTTGCTTGGCTCTTTACCCGTGCTCGCCGTAGGCGTTCGTGTGGCGTTGTGTGTTGTTTGCCTCTTTACTCGTGCTCGTCGTATGGGTTTGTGACATGGGTATGCCTATCGGGTACCCTACCATGAGGGTACCTGGTGCACGTATCGACTAGGCCCAACTATCAAGAGCCTACGAAAAGCCCATGAAGGAAGGCTCAAAGAAGATGGAGTATCCTCCAAGTTAGGCGACGACATGTAATTTGAGTCGGTTATGAACTCCCGGGACCCAGCCTATTATATAAAGGCTGGGAGGGCCGTCGAACCAGACACGCACTTTCAGAACCACCAAAACCCTAGCGAGATCAGCATCTCGCCGGGATCCCCTTGTAACCACCATATACTCTCGAATCAATAACAGACAGGCAGGACGTAGGGGTGTTACCTCCACATGAGGGCCCTGAACCTGGGTAAAATCCTTGCCCCGCTTGTCAGCCGAATACTTCCAGCTCTACCACGTTCTCTCCCCATATTCACAACCCAGGGACCTTAACCATGGGTCTTGATGAGTCTACCCTCGTCAAGTGGCGCCGTCTGTAGGAAAGAATAGCGCTGGACTCGAAGTTTTGGCGGTTCCATCAGAAAATGGCAACTCGCCGATCACATCTGCAAACGGCAACTCGCCGGCTACATCAACAAACCACAACTCGCCGACTCGGGCGACACACGGCAACTCGCCGACTCCTTCAAAAAGCGGCAGCTCGCCGATCTCACCAGCAAAAAGCGCATCTGCTCCTCTGATGCACTTCGATCCGCACTCGCCAGAGCTTCAAGAAGCGTTTTCGGGTCTCGAGTCAGGTTTGGATTTAACTGTTGGAGCGTTCAATTTTTTCGTAAACAATCTTGGTACGCAGGACTTGACAGATCCAAGACAACTCGCGTTGGCTGCACCCGGGAATCCATCGACTGCATCTACCCCATTGTCGATTCTGGGAGCTGCTTCACCTGCAACAACCATGTCGACCGGTGAGATCAATGAATTCATGGCAAAGGAACTCCAAGGTGAGGACGCAGAATCAGCATATCGCACAAGTGACGTCGAGTTCGATCTTCACTCGACGAGAGCTTCGACTGCGGGATCTCCCTCGACGACTTCTATGAACCTGCAAACAACAGCAACATCGACTCCGGGATCTGCACCAACACCAACCTCGACTCTGAGATCCAAATCGGTTTCTCCAACACCGAGATGAGCATAGGTGATGAGCACGTCGACAACAAGATTCGTCTAGAAGATCTACTCGACGGGCATACTAACTCTGACATGAGTCTAGATGAAGAAATCGAATCCTTGACATGAATCGACAGCACGTACACCTGCTCCCAGGTCATGCCCCATCAGGTTTTCGTTGCTTTTTCTGCAGAATCATCCGCAGCCGCAGCTGTCCGCAGGCCTACACAATACCCGTGCACGGTGACCATGTCGGATGGAGTCACAACTCTGACAATTACCGCAGAGATGGCAGCAAAAGCAGATAAAGTCATCAAGGAATGCACAATGATGCCAGCAGGCTCAACTCCGGAGGAGATGTTGACCTTCCAGTACTTCAACTGGCAAGAGTCAATTCGACTGCAGAACTACCGAGCAACATTCGAAGAGCGCAAAAGGCAGGCCAGTATCTCGAGTGCGCGAAGGAGACAGTTGTCCCTTAGCTCCACGAGGCAACCAAGCCCAAGGCAAAGATCGAGGCTGGCACGCCTCCCAGAAAACGAAAGAGCAGCAATCACCCGCAACCTATCGTTCATGACAGAAGATGCTGAAGGAATCCTAGTACCCAAAACAGCTGCGGGTGCACTGATTTCTGTGGGTGCTTACCTCAAAGCAATGCAGCCTCCGGCGGACGACCCTAATGCAGCCCTACATCGTCAACAGCTCAAATCGCTAGCCCTAGCAGCAAAGGCCATTCAACCAGAAGCAAATGCTCCAGGAGGGAGCCGAGATCGCGACTTAGTCGACTCGCGACACGCAGCACACGACCGTTGTGGTCGCAGTCGCCACTCGGAGGAAGGAAGGAGAAGCACACGCCGACACAGGTCTAGCAGAACAGATCTCGCAGGTCGTACAACAGCGACTCATATTCTGACAGGGAACCCGAGGCATGCGGAGCCCTGTGTTTCACTCGACGCATCTGAGAGACACGGATGCCCAAAGGGTTCAAATTGACATCTGAACAACCCAAGTACAACGGTAGGCAAGAACCGTCTGGATGGCTAGAGGACTACAGACTCGCCGTCTCTTGCCAACGGTTCACAAACATCACAGCGATGCAGTACATACGACTGATGCTCGAAGGCACAGCCCGCGACTGGCTCAAGGCACTACCCCCGTCGTCATACGACTCGTGGGATGACTTCCGTAGAGACTTCATAAAAAACTTCGAGCCTCTCTGTGAGCGCCCAAAGACATTCGAAGAACTGAGAGCTTGCGTCCAACGATCAGACGAGTCGTTGAGATCATACATACGGCGTTGGACTGAAATACGCAATTCAGTAGGCCCAATATCAGAAGATAGGGCCATGGATGCCTTCACACAAGGTCTAGCCAGGAAAGATTTCAAAGAAGCACTTGGTCGTGAAAAGCCAACTTCCCTGGCTCACCTCTTAAAAATCGTGATTGAGTGGGCAGACGGAGAAGATTCTGTGCGTAGATCTCGCGCTTCTCCACCACGCGACAGTCACGACAGCGGAAGTCGGGGCCGTAGAGACTCATACAGAGATGATCGCAGGCGCAAACGTTCAAAACGTCATTACGACGACGACAGACCCGAGTTCATGGCGGCTGGGTACACACAACCCCGTGATGATCAGGATAGGAGCAACAGGAGGTCGGATGATCGACGGGACAATCGAGACCGTGAGCCACAAAGCGACAAAAGGCAAGAATGGCGCAAACGCACTGACACAAAATCTGAGCGTTCATTCGAAGAAAAGATGGACGACTGGTGCAGATTCCATCTCTTCAAGGGAGACGACGGAAAACTACGCTCCAACCACACGCTAAGGAATTGCAGGGAATTCGACCAACTGTCGTCTGATTACATGATACGACTCAAAAGGTACGGCCCTGCGCCCGCCCAGCCGACACCTGCGCCTATACCCCAGCCAAACGCCATGCCTGCTTTAATGGCACCGCAGCCGCCACCGCAACAACCACCACAGCCTGCTACAGGCGCAAATATTGCGGGTGCAATACAGCCCGTACATCGCGTAGAAGATGATGGATATCCTCAGCCTCAAGGGCAGATGTACATGATACAGAAGGGACGCCCCTCCAACAGGCAGCAAAAACTTCTCACTCGACAGGTGAACCTGGCTGTCATGGCACCTCCTGCTGTGCCTGAATTCCTGAAAGGATCTGAGACTACCATAAGCTTCAGTCGAGTAGAACACCCCCCGGCTGTAGTTCGACCAGGGCATGCTGTTCTGGTACTCGACGCGCAAATTGGAGGCTACGCCATGACCAAGGTCTTCATGGATGGAGGTAGCGGCATAAACATCATCTTCGCAGACACGCTCCGCAAAATGAACAGGTCAGTCAAAACCTCCCAAAATCCACAAATACCTTCCACGGTATCGTTCCTGGCAAAGCAATCAGTCCAGAAGGCACAATTCAACTTGGCGTTACGTTCGAGGACAAGAGCCACTTCAAGACGGAGTCGATTGAGTTCGAGGTCATCAACTGGAAGTCACAATATCACGCTATTCTTGGGCGCCCGGCGTCGCTCGATTCATGGCCGTGCCACATTACGCGTACCTCATGCTGAAGATGCCAGGACCAAAAGGGGTGATCACTGTCCACGGAAACTTTCAAAGGTCTGACGCTTGCGACCGTGAATTCAGCAAAATCTCCGAGACGTTCGGCTTGGAACAGACACTCGCTGGTCTCGCGATCTCCAACGACCGAACACTCATGCCGGAGCATAAAAAGTTGGCAGTCGACCGATCGTTCAACGCAACAAATGACACAAGGTCGCATCAGGTGCACCTGACCGACCCTTCCAAGACATCAACGTATCTTCGAGTCTGCCTATCGCATAGGAAAGCGCGCTCGTCGAATTCCTCCGTGAGAACTGGGAAATATTTGCGTGGTGTCCAGCCGACATGCCAGGTATTCCCAGGGAATTCGCCGAGCACTCTCTCCAATTATTTCCAGATGCCAAGCCAGTCAAGCAAACAATGCGCGAATCTCCGGCCCAAAACGAACCGCTGTCGAGTCTGAAGTCGACAGGCTACTGCAGCAGGGTTCATCAGAGAAATCAAGAAATCACAATGGGTAGCCAACCCCGTGCTCGTAGAGAAGAAGCATACAGACATCCTTCGGATGTGCGTGGACTTCACATCACTCAACAAGTGCTGTCCAAAGGATCACTTTCCGTTACCTCGAATCGACCAGATCGTCGACTCCACCGCCGGATGCGCACGACTGTCCTTCCTGGATGCTTACTCAGGTTACCACCAGATCAGGACGAAGGAAGAAGATGAAGAAAACGGCGTTCATAACCCCACCGGGGTCTACTGTTACACAACATGCCCTTTGGGCTCAAAAATGCAGGCGCAACATACCAACGCATGATGCAAGATTGCCTCAAGAAGCAGATCGGACGAAACGTCCAAGTCTATGTGGACGACATTGTTATCACAACAAGGAAGGAACACACACTACTCGACGACTTGAGGGAGACGTTCGATAACCTCAAGCGCTTTCATATCAAGCTCAATCCTAAGAAGTGCACGTTCGGCGTTCCAGCCGGGCAGCTCTTGGGTACCTAGTCTCGCTCGTGGAATCGAAGCGGACCCGGAGAAAATACAGGCCATCCTCACAATGCAAAGGCCTTCAAAACTTCATGACGTACAGAAGCTAGCAGGACGAGTGGCAGCGCTCAGTCGATTCATCAGCAAACTGGGCGAAAAAGCATTGCCGTTCTATCGATTGATGAAGAAGGCACAAGTTCGAGTGGACACCAGAAGCCGAAGCAGCCTTCACAGATCTCAAGCGGATCCTCACAAGCCCTCCAATCCTCGTTGCACCTAAGGAACGGGAACCGCTATACCTGTATGTCTCGGCTACAAACAGGGTGGTGAGTACTGTGCTGGTAGTCGAACGCATGGAGGAGGGGCACGCCCAAAGCATACAACGTCCAGTCTACTACCTGAGCGAGGTCCTCTCCATATCAAAGCAGCGGTACCCGCATTATCAAAAGCTGGCCTACGCCGTATTCATGTCCTCAAGGAAATTGACGCACTACTTCAGAGCACCCGATCACCGTGGTGAGTAACTCAGCAATCGGTGATATCCTCACAAACCCCAATGCAACTGGGCGAGTCGCAAAATGGCTCATCGAGCTCGCACCAAGAGACATCAAGTATGAGCACCCGAAGGCCATCAAAGCACAAGTCTACCCGACTTCACAACTGAGTGGATAGAAGCCCAATTGCTTGGAACACCAGATGTGTCCAACTCATGGACCATGTACTTTGATGGGTCAAAGAAAAACGAAGGCGCAGGTGCAGGCGTTATCCTCATATCACCAAAAGGAGACAAGCTCCGCTATGTCCTGCAAATGGGATTCAAATTACCATCCAACAACGAAGCCGAGTATGAAGCTTTATCCATGGCATGCGGATGGCCAAAGCACTTGGGTGCACTCGATTGATGATCTACGGCGACTCAAATCTGGTGGTGCAGCAAACAATGAAGGCCTGCGACGCCATAGCAGACAACATGATCGCCTACCGCGACCTGTACAACACACTGGAGGGCAGCTTCGATGGATGCGAGTTGAGGCACATAGGACGGGAAAGCAATGAAGAGGCGGATATGCTAGCCAACTTAGGCTCTACTGGCGCACAAGTTCCACCAGGTGTCTTCCTCGAGCGCATTGAGCACAGGTCCATCAAGGAGAAACGAGTCCCTCCTACATCGACTGCACCAGCCAAGAACAAAGCACCCAGCACAGAGGATCCTCCAGTCGAGGTACTCCTCATCGAGCCAACCTGGACTCAACCTTCCCTGGCATACATACTCCACAACGAGCTGCCAGACGACATAACCGAGTCCCAGCGCGTCACTCGAAGATCCAAAGCATACATCGTCATCAACGGCAAGTTATACAAACGAAGCATATCAGGTATGTTCCAACGGTGCATCGCATTCGAAGATGGCCAAGCCATACTTCGAGATATTCATGCAGGTACCTGCGGGCATCATGCCAGCGGTCGATCACTCGTAGCCAAAGCCTTTCGAGCAGGTTTTTACTGGCCCACAACGCTCAAGGACGCGGAGGACGTAGTCAAAAGGTGCATCGGTTGCCAGAAATTCGCAACAAAGCCGCACGCACCTGCATCAGCATTGAAGACCATACCACTGGCCTGGCCTTTCGCCCAGTGGGGGCTTGATATGGTTGGGCCACTCAAAAAATCTTCGCATGGCGGGCATACTCACCTTCTGGTGGCAGTCGACAAGTTCACAAAGTGGATCGAAGCGGTCCCCATCACAAATTCGACTGCTACTACGGCAGTCAACTTCATAAAGAGCATCATCTACCGCTTCGGTGTCCCAAACAGTATTATCACTGATAATGGCACAAATTTCACGGCTAAAGAGTTCCGAACTTTCTGCAAAGAGCAAGACATCACGCTCAATTATGCATCCGTGGCATATCCGCAATCCAATGGCCAGGTCGAAAAAGCCAATGGACTCGTGACAAGCGGAATCAAGAAGCGTCTCCTGGTGCCACTCAAAAGAGCCGCAGGTGCCTGGGTCGAAGAACTCCCATCTGTGCTATGGAGCCTACGCACAACCCCTAACACTTCGACACAGTTCACTCCATTTTTCATGGTCTACGGCGCAGAGGCAATCCTTCCATCAGATGTAAGATTCAATGCACCAAGAGTCGAAGCGTACAATGAAGAAGCTGGGATGAAGCACTCGAGGACACAGTCGATTTGCTCGACGAAGCACGCGACACGGCGCTAGCACGCACAGCTGTTTACCAGCAAGATCTCCGCAACTATCATAGCCGTCGACTGCGCACCAGGTCCTTCGAGGTTGGCGACATGGTTCTTCGACTGAAGCAGAAGAAGGTGCACAAGATTGCCTCTCCATGGGAAGGTCCCTTCATCATCACTGAAGTCCTTGGTGGAGGCACATATCGACTGAAGCACGCGAAGACAGGCGAACTTTCACACAATCCATGGAACGTTGCGCACCTGCGCCGTTTTTATGCTTAGAGTGCTCATAGTCATACAATGTAATAGGCGATATGTCGGATGGCTGCAGGTTTCAGACGCGCTCTTTTCCTTACCAGGGTACCTAAGGGGATTGGAAGGTTTTTAATGAGGCGGCCTGCAGCTTAACATTCAAAAGTGGAATATAATGAATGTTCCCCCTACTTCTTTCTGTTTGCTACTCGCATAACTCATAACTTAACCGCACCCGAACACTCGGGGGCTGCGTTGTCAAACATACGAGTTCTCGCTCTCACAAAAACATAACACCTTAGCCGCACCCAGACACTCAGGGGCTGCATCACAAGGATCCGAACAAAAACACAAAAACTCCGCAGCCGCACTCGAACACTCGGGGGCTGTTCAGTCGTCGCTTCACAATTAACACATATTTCATAAACCCCACTCGATTGCCTCGGGGGCTAGGCAAATATCAAAATACACAATTCATATTATACACAAAAGAGTTACATTTACACTTGGGGGCTGCCCCCTGTACAAAACTTACACTCGTACGTTATTCTAACCCTCAGGCTCGTCCTTGATAGGTAACATGGGAACACAAAGCTGCGCGTGAGTGTGCTCCACCAGTACTTCTGCAGAGCGAACAGTGCCATCCAGATCTGCCTTATCCAGAGTTGCCCCAATTGCGGGTGGTGGTAACACTAAAAATGGTCTTTGACTTCGCACGTACGCCATTGCCGCGTTCGCTGCAACCACAAGTTTTTGCGTCAGCATTTCTTGGGTGGGACCTGCGTGACGGAAGATATTCAGCAAGGCGTGGATCCCTTGTGGTTGCGGCCCCGTGGGAAAAAGTGTCTCATTGAGTCGGATGAAGGCTGATACGTCTCCAACGTATCTATAATTTTTGATGTTCCTTGCATGTTTTATATCAAATGCCACATGTTTTGCATCTACTTTTATACATTTTTTGGGACTAACCTATTAACAAGATGCCAAAGTGTCAGTTCCTGTTTTCTGCTGTTTTTGTATTCCAGAAAAGCTAGTCTAGAAATATTCTCGGAATTGGACGAAACTTCACGGGGGATGCTATTTTGCCAGAACACACCTGAAGTACAAAAGAAGCAACAGAGGAGAGCCACGTGGGCCCCACACGCGGGCAGGGCGCGGGCCCCCCTGGCGCGCCCTAGCCACGTGTGGGCCCCACGGGGGCCTCTAGATGCCGCCCTTTCGTCTACTTATTCCCCCCGACGCGAAAACCCTAAGTGCCTGAGCCATTATCCACGAAAATTTCCAGAGACGCCGCCGCCGTCAACCCTAGCTCGGGAGGGTCCAGAACCTCTTCTCAGCACCCTGCCGGAGAGGGGAATCGTCACCGGAGGCTTCTACATCGCCATGCCTGCCTCCGAAGTGATGCGTGAGTAGTTCATCCTTGGACTACGGGTCCATAGCAGTAGCTAGATGGTTGTCTCTCCAATTTGTGCCATCATGTTTAGATCTTGTGAGCTGCCCTACATGATCAAGGTCATATTACCACTAGTAGGAAAAAGCTTTTCTATGGATCCCTATTCTGTGGCGCACGAAACAAGCCGTGCGCCACAAAACAAATTCTGTGGCGCATCTGTCACAGTGCGCCACAGAAACAATTCTGTGGCGCACTGCAAGCATGGTGCGCCACAGAATGTCCCTATTCTGTGGCGCACGAATAGGGGTGCGCCACAGAAAGTGTGCGGGCCCCACACCCACCCACGGGTCAGTCACTTTTGGGCCCATTCTGTGGCGCACGTATCAGATGCGCCACAGAATATGCATATTCTGTGGCGCATCCGTGCGGGTGCGCCACAGAATTACTTGCGCTGGCCCCACCAATAATTGGGGGAGAGACATTCTGTGGCGCACCAGGAAAGGGTGCGCCACAGAATGTGTGTTCCAGATATTTTAAAAGGGGCATCTCCCCACTTTACCCAACCCATTTCCCATTTGCTCTTCTTCTTCCTCTCCTCCACCCACCTCCCAACTCGTGGTGCTCCTCCCTCCCATCCAATTTTGACCATAGATTTCTCCATTTTTTGTAGTTAAACCTATTTTGGTTGATAGACTCCCCCATATATACTCTCCTCCTCTCTCCCCATCTTTTTTTTTTCCACTATCACGTCTCGGGATCGAATCTACAAGGTGAGGAAAGTTGGATGGACATGCATGAATGAAGCTTGTGTGTTGTGTGCATGAATTGGTCCGGAAAAACATTTTGTTGTTGCTTGTGTCGGCGTGGTGCATGGATGTTTGCCGAAATGTTGATAAATTTCCATTTCGGCAAATTTTTGCACCACCCATATGTCATACTTTTAAGAGAGGTCATGCCGAATTTTTTCGTCGACCTTGCATGCATGTGTGTGTTTGTGTGTGCATGTTGCGGTTTTAAGAGAATAGCTAACCAGTGGGCTACTGAGATGGTTTTGTCAAGATCAGGGATATGATATTTCTGGCGAAGGAATTCTGTGGCGCACCACCTAGTGGATGCGCCACAGAATATCAAAATTCTGTGGCGCATCCACTAGGGGGTGCGCCACAGAATTCCAACACTTAGGCATATTTCGCGTCCCCGCCAGTTACGTTTCTTTCTCTCTTCTTCCTCGCTCTCTGTACGTGCTCTCGACCCACTCGTCGCCGTCGACATCGAGCCGCCGCCGACGCCCCCGCCTCGGCCTCGCCCACCTCGCGCCCGTGCCGCCTCGGCCTCGCCCACCTCGCGCCCGTGCCACCGACGACCTCGCCCGCCAATTCGTCGCCGTCGACCTCGAGCCGCCGCCGACGCCCCAGCCTCGGCCTCGCCCACCTCGCGCCCGTGCCGCCTCGGCCTCGCCCACCTCGCGCCCGTGCCACCGACGACCTCGCCGCCACCGCCTGGACACGGCGCACCGCCCTCGACACCGCCGCCGACCACCTCCTCTCCCTCCTAGCACCGAAGGTGACCCCTCCTCCTCCCCTGGTCTACTCTCCCTCCTAGCACCGATGGTGTTTGTCAAAATGCCTACACTAAAATTCTTGTACGAATTTGATAATTTCAGTTGCTATTAGGTTAGTTGTTAGTTTAGGTTAGTTTGTTGCTTGCTTGCTTGTGCTTTAGGTTAGTTTAGGCTGTTAGGTTAGTTGTTAGTTTAGGTTAGTTAGTTGATAATTTTACTTGTTAGTTTAGGTTAGTTTAGTTGCTGTTAGGTGTGTTGCTGTTAGTTGCTGCTTGCTGTTAGGTTAGTGTTAGGTTAGTTGCTACTAGCTAGGTTAGTGCTTGCTAGTTGTTAGTTGCTACTAGCTAGGTTAGTGTTAGGTTAGTGCTAAGTTTTTGCTAGTTGTTAGTGCTTGCTGTTAATTAGTTACTGCTTGTTAGTTGATGTTAGTTGATGTTAGTTGCTGCTGCTAGTGCTAGCTAGGTTAGTTTCTAGTTGTGTTGCTAGGTTAGTGTTGCTGCTGTTAGGTTAGTTTTACTTGTATTTTTGAAATGCATTTCATTTGTAAACTAATATATTGTTTTTCCGTATGCAGGAAGTTGGGAAGAAGCACCGCGTTCTTTCAGGTGAGATGTGGGATGTGGTGATGCCGGCCGGAGATGCCGGCCGGACATGTGGATTTTTTTTTTTGGAGATGTGGATGTGGCTCCGACCATCGTGCCGTGGAGTTGGGTGTTTGTGCTTGTGCTCCGACCATCGTGTCGTGGAGATGCCGGCCGGAGTTGTGTTTTTTTTAATTTGGAAATGCTTGCAGGTACCCCCGAGAGGCCCTTGAGATTGCCGGAACGTCGATTAACTTCCGTTCCGGCAAATTCGGGTATTCCATATGTCCCTTTTTTAGCAAAGGTCATGCCGAATTTTTTCGTGAAATTTGGCATGACTTTGCTAAAAATAGGACATATGGGGTATTGCGACTAATGCATGGGCCGGGGTATCTTAGTACTTAGTTAGGTGATTTTTTTTCTCTTATATTTGTTATACTAACTTTTTGCCTCTTTTTAATGCAGTTCAAACTTGTCGGGCGACGCTTCTAAGCGCATGAGCGTCGAAGAGCAAGCAAGAGAACACAACAAGGACTTCTGGGAAGAACATATGGGGGATGCCGCGGCCACTAGTGGCCCCGAGGCTGAGAGGCGGACGCGCTCGGAGGAGTCAGGGGTGGAGGGTGTAGGCGAGCCGTGTTGGAAAATAATCTTGGCTTAATGAGTTTGAGTCTAAATAGGTTTTCTATTTTGCTAAGTTTGCATGTAGTAGTACTACATGGTCACGTCATGTCTGAGTAGTAGATGTTGTACTAGGATCGGAGGCCACCTACGAGTTGGTTAGCAGGTTTGGTAATTGATTTGTTACCAAGTCGTATTATATGTGTCCTAGTTCTAGTCCTAGTAGGTCTAGGTGGTTTGAGTCGGTTGCTGCTGCATATATATGCACAACAACGTCCGTGAGTTTTGTATCGAGTTGTACCCTGAGATAGAGAGAAATAAAGACAAAAAGAACGGGCATGATACGTGCCCTTGGCTATAGTTTTTCGTGTTTGCGTGTTTATCTAGTTTGATGTGATTCGATCCTGTGGGCGAAACCCAACAATTGGTATCAGAGCAAGGTCGAAGATTTGAAGCCACGCTTGCCCCGGGGAGGCGACCCGTACTAGCGCCTCGGGGCGGGCGATCGTCGTTCGGCGGAGCGACCGGAGGAGGCGGCAAGGAGATGTCGTCGGAAAGCTGGTGGAGGTGGATGATCGTTGATGCGAGCGGTGGTGCCGAGATGCGGTGCTGGGAGTCTCGTCAAGATCGTCAACCGGGGTGTTAGAAGAGTCGAAGTGTGTGCATGTTTGCACGTGTGGTCGTCGTCGTGTCAGTGAGTCGTCTGTGTATCTAGGTGCTCGTCTCTGTGAGGATCTGTTGCAGTGGAAGCGTGGATGTCTAAGTGTCTCGCCGAGAGGATCAAGTTCAAGTATGAGGGGGCGGTAAACCAGAGAAGGTGAGTCTCTTCAATGAGGCCATGGCTCTACATGAGGCTGGAGTGGATGGTGTAGTCCACGAGGTAGTCGGCATGTATCGCGCTAGGTGGATGGTATGATCCACTGGTATAGCGTGGCTGGGTAGTCCAGGTCATATTTGGATTGGTCCGTAAAATTCGCCCAGTCAACATTGGGGAGAGCCAATAAGACTTGTCGTGGTGCGAGGCCCGGACAAGACGAAGATCTGCAAGTGTCAAGATCAGAGGAGCATGGAAGACGAAGAGTCAAGATTAGGGAGAGATTGTTGGAAAATAATCTTGGCTTAATGAGTTTGAGTCTAAATAGGTTTTCTATTTTGCTAAGTTTGCATCACTAGTAGGAAAAAGCTTTTCTATGGATCCCTATTCTGTGGCGCACGAAACAAGCCGTGCGCCACAAAACAAATTCTGTGGCGCATCTGTCACAGTGCGCCACAGAAATGTCACAATTCTGTGGTGCACTGCAAGCATGGTGCGCCACAGAATGTCCCTATTCTGTGGCGCACGAATAGGGGTGCGCCACAGAAAGTGTGCGGGCCCCACACCCACCCACGGGTCAGCCACTTTTGGGCCCATTCTGTGGCGATGCGCCACAGAATATGCATATTCTGTGGCGCATCCGTGCGGGTGCGCCACAGAATTACTTGCGCTGGCCCCACCAATAATTGGGGGAGAGACATTCTGTGGCGCACTAGCTGCGGTGCGCCACAGAATAGTGACATTCTGTGGCGCACCAGGAAAGGGTGCGCCACATAATGTGTGTTCCAGATATTTTAAAAGGGGCATCTCCCCACTTTACCCAACCCATTTCCCATTTGCTCTTCTTCCTCTCCTCCACCCACCTCCCAACTCGTGGTGCTCCTCCCTCCCATCCAATTTTGACCATAGATTTCTCCATTTTTTGTAGTTAAACCTATTTTGGTTGATAGACTCCCCCATATATACTCTCCTCCTCTCTCCCCATCTTTTTTTTCCACTATCACGTCTCGGGATCGAATCTACAAGGTGAGGAAAGTTGGATGGACATGCATGAATGAAGCTTGTGTGTTGTGTGCGTGAATTGGTCCAGAAAAAAACATTTTGTTGTTGCTTGTGTCGGCGTGGTGCATGGATGTTTGCCGAAATGTTGATTAATTTCCATTTCGGCAAATTTTTGCACCACCCATATGTCATACTTTTAAGAGAGGTCATGCCGAATTTTTTCGTAGACCTTGCATGCATGTGTGTGTTTGTGTGTGCATTTTGCGGTTTTAAGAGAACAGCTAACCAGTGGGCTACTGAGATGGTTTTGTCAAGATCAGGGATATGATATTTCTGGCGAAGGAATTCTGTGGCGCACCACCTAGTGGATGCGCCACAGAATATCAAAATTCTGTGGCGCATCCACTAGGGGGTGCGCCACAGAATTCCAACACTTAGGCATATTTCGCGTCCCCGCCAGTTACGTTTCTTTCTCTTCTTCTTCCTCGCTCTCTGTACGTGCTCTCGACCCACTCGTCGCCGTCGACCTCGAGCCGCCGCCGACGCCCCCGCCTCGGCCTCGCCCACCTCGCGCCCGTGCCGCCTCGGCCTCGCCCACCTCGCGCCCGTGCCACCGACGACCTCGCCCGCCCCAATTCATCGCCGTCGACCTCGAGCCGCCGCCGACGCCCCCGCCTCGGCCTCACCCACCTCGCGCCCGTGCCGCCTCGGCCTCGCCCACCTCGCGCCCGTGCTGCCTCGGCCTCGCCCACCTCGCGCCCGTGCCACCGACGACCTCGCCGCCACCGCCTGGACACGGCGCACCGCCCTCGACACCGCCGCCGACCACCTCCTCTCCCTCCTAGCACCGAAGGTGACCCCTCCTCCTCCCCTGGTCTCCTCTCCCTCCTAGCACCGATGGTGTTTGTCAAAATGCCTACACTAAAATTCTTGTACGAATTTGATAATTTCTGTTGCTATTAGGTTAGTTGTTAGTTTAGGTTAGTTTGTTGCTTGCTTGCTTGTGCTTTAGGTTAGTTTAGGTTGTTAGGTTAGTTGTTAGTTTAGGTTAGTTAGTTGATAATTTTACTTGTTAGTTTAGGTTAGTTTAGTTGCTGTTAGGTGTGTTGCTGCTAGTTGCTGCTTGCTGTTAGGTTAGTGTTAGGTTAGTTGCTACTAGCTAGGTTAGTGCTTGCTAGTTGTTAGTTGCTACTAGCTAGGTTAGTGTTAGGTTAGTGCTAAGTTTTTGCTAGTTGTTAGTGCTTGCTGTTAATTAGTTGCTGCTTGTTAGTTGATGTTAGTTGATGTTAGTTGCTGCTGCTAGTGCTAGCTAGGTTAGTTTCTAGTTGTGTTGCTAGGTTAGTGCTGCTGCTGTTAGGTTAGTTTTACTTGTATTTTTGAAATGCATTTCATTTGTAAACTAATATATTGTTTTTCCGTATGCAGGAAGTTGGGAAGAAGCACCGCGTTCTTTCAGGTGAGATGTGGGATGTGGCGATGCCGGCCGGAGATGCCGGTCGGACATGTGGATTTTTTTTGGAGATGTGGATGTGGCTCCGACCATCGTGTCGTGGAGTTGGGTGTTTGTGCTTGTGCTCCGACCATCGTGTCGTGGAGATGCCGGCCGGAGATCCCGGCCGGAGTTGTGTTTTTTTAATTTGGAAATGCTTGCAGGTACCCCGAGAGGCCCTTGAGATTGCCGGAACGTCGATTAACTTCCGTTCCGGCAAATTCGGGTACTCCATATGTCCCTTTTTTAGCAAAGGTCATGCCGAATTTTTTCGTGAAATTTGGCATGACTTTGCTAAAAATAGGACATATGGGGTATTGCGACTAATGCATGGGCCGGGGTATCTTAGTACTTAGTTAGGTGATTTTTTTTCTCTTATATTTGTTATACTAACTTTTTGCCTCTTTTTAATGCAGTTCAAACATGTCGGGCGACGCTTCTAAGCGCATGAGCGTCGAAGAGCAAGCAAGAGAACACAACAAGGACTTCTGGGAAGAACATATGGGGGATGCCGCGGCCACTAGTGGCCCCGAGGCTGAGCAGCAAGAGGTACGGGAGTCCGACCCCGAATACAACGAAGAAGGTGGTGAGGATGACACCTCAGGAGATGGTGGCGACCACACGGATGGCCCCACCACTGGCGATGACCGCACGGATGGTCCCACCGATGGCGGCGACCAAACGGAACCCGGCTGCAGCAACCCGGCCGCTCAGAACAAGAAGAAGCGGAGGCCAAGGACCAAACCGCGGAAAGTGCAGTCGGTGGACAATGTCACGGACGTGATCACGGAGGTCAGTTTAAGTGGCGCACCATTGATGCCTAAGAAAGTTGCACGAGGGTACAGCATGCAACTAGGGTGCATCCTCCGAGAAGGCGTGTCGATCAACACGACTGACCTCAGAAGCGACGATAATGCGGCTTTGGTCGAACACCTCCTCAGGAGGGTTCACAAACGATACACGTTCCCGAACCCGCTCCCCAAAAATGTGGATAATTACGCCATCACGAAGATGAGCACCGCCTTGAGCAGCTGGAAAAGCCGGGTGAAGGCGAAGATTCAGAAGAAAAAGAGCTGGGAGGATATTAGTATACAAGAGCCTCACATCACCTTAGAAGAGTTCGAGGAATTTAAGGAGTTTTTAAAATCTGAGGTGTGTGCAAAATGGACCAAGTGGGGGAAGGAAATGCGGGCGCTGAACTTAGGTAACCACCATTTGGGAAGCGGCGGTTACAAAGGGAAACAACCCACTTGGGAAAAGGAGGATAGGGAAATAGCACGTCGTAATCTGGAAAACCCATGGGATAAAATCTTAGACGAGCAGACCAGGAACTTTGTCCGGTCCCGCTACTATCTCGACTGGGCGACTGGGGAGTTCGTTACCAAGTACGACGATGTGAAGAAATTCCAGGAAAAGCTGGTAAGGGAATTTAAATACCACAGATATCTCAAAGTCCATTGCGTTGATCTCAAATTTCTAAGTGTGTTCACCTTTGTGTGCAGGAGGAAGAGTTGAAGGCTGAGGCTGAGGCCGGCCCGTCGTCCCAGGGTTCGAGGGAAGTGTGGGACACTACTTTCAACCGGGCGATGAACTCTTTCAGGGAAAGGGACAAGTCGGCGCCGCCGACATCAGCTGGCCGTGTGACGGGCTATGGTACGAGCATGAAGTTCACAGAGTACTACAGCTCGGACGGCGCCGGCGAGACGAAAAAGAGGAGGAGGACGTCCAAGCAGGATAAAGCCGAGGTTCAGCAGCTAAGGGCGGAGCTGGAGGAACTGAAGAAGAACACCGTGGATGCCGGCACGGTGGAAAAGCTAGTCCAAGATAGGCTCCAACAGATCCTTCCCCCGCAGTTAATGGAGGGGATAGCTGCCTGGGCTGCGGGAGGTCATCAGGGGTCGATACACGTGCCCAGCTTCTCCGGCAGCAACTCCACCATGAACCAGCAGCACCGGTCGCCGGACGACATGGTGACCCCGCCGCCCATGGCCCCTTTGGTCACACCGGCGCTGCGTACGGTACCGGCACCCGAGAAGAATACTCCAGCCGCCGCCGGCACCGGCGCCCTTGTCTCGACGGAAGCCGAGCTGGACGCCGTCACCAAGGTAACTAATTAGTTAGTCCGCGTCGTCTTCTCTATAACTATGCCTGCTTCGATCGATGACTGCCATCTCATGCATGATTAATCACAAATGCATATGGTGCTTAATTTCACTCTAGGAAACGCCTTGCATACTCCTGCATAGGGTAGAGGCCGGCGGCGAGTTGAAGGAAGTTGCTTCGGGCCTTGTCCTACAAACAGGCAGCACACAAATGCACCACGCTCCAATGGACAAGGCTTTTATGAAGGTCAAGGTAGTCACGGTACCGAGGGCGTATTACAACATTGACCCCCCGTTCAACCTCCGGGATCCGACAAACACTTGGTCCTTGGAAAGTGCTCCGAATGGATCACGCCATGGCCGAAGACCCAGATTCGTCTTGGGGGGGGGGGGTATTATTGATGAGGGCCCAAGACGCAACACCGGCGCCACCTCAAAGTTCCGGCGGGACGCCCCGATCCGTCCCACGAAGCCCCCGAGGAAGCCTGCAGCCGTCGCCACTACCACCAACCGCCAGAAGCAACTGTTGGTAGGCTCTGAACCACAACCTTTGCAATTAGGCTCTGAACCACAACCGGTGCAATTAGGCAACGCCTCTGCACCTCAACTTATTGATGGCAACGACGACGACGATGATGATCCTATGGACATCAATGCCTTCATCAACACTGGCGCCGAAGACCACGACGCATTCATGCCTCCTGTGGATCACGAACCACCCTTCCGTGCCCACGCCGATCAACCTGCTCGTCTCAATGCAGTCACGCAGCGCCTGGACTTCCAGGGTTTATCTCAAGAGACACCTCCAGCAGCCGGCGCTGCAGCTCAAGACAAACCGGCTACCGGCGTTTTCTCCCCTGGCACGATTGCGAAATCGGTTGCAGAGGGGCTTGTAGGGCAGCCACGGAGCAGTAAGCCCAGGAAGCCCCCCAACAAGATATCAAAGGGATCAAAGGGCGCCTCTGCGAGCCAGCCACCTCCTATGATTATCCAGGGTCGTGAAGACACCATACCACCCCGTCCGGACAAATCGGCGCACATGGTTCATGAAGCTGGAAAACCGATATTGCCTCCGGAGATGGTCCGCCTCGCAACTCCGCCAATGATCTCTTTGAACCAGTCTATCCTTATGCTAGAGGGCCTTCTTCTTAAAGACAGGGATCCAAATTACCCGGTGTGCACTGCCCAAGTGCCAATGGAAGATGGCGGGTTGGTAGTCGTCCGTGAAGACCCCGCGGATCTGTTCTTCATAGCATACGAGGACTTGTTCAATCTATTTCACCAGAAGCGGCTCAACTATAACTTGGTCCGCCTATACGCGCTCAATGAGGCAATGACTATCCACAGAGATAATATCCCGCACGTCGCGGTAGCGGATCCCTACTACATGCGTGACAGCCAGCTCGTGGAAGGATCAGTGACACGGACCAGGGCAGTTGAGTACCTCGAGAGGTTCATGCTGCAAAACCAGCAAAAGAATAGCCTTCTTGTGCCTTTCTTTCCCGAGTAAGTACACATCCGCTCGCCACCGTCTTGTGCCTTTCTGAGTTCAATGCCTGTTTCTGATCATCATCATTTAAATTGTGTTGAGCAGGGACAAGTACTGCGTCCTCATCATCCTAAACCCGAGCTATTCCTATGCCACTTATTTTGACTCAGGTAGTAGTACTAAGAAACGCTATGCCAACATAATTGCTGTCCTCAATCAAGCTCTTCAGGGCTACGCCCAAAAGGGAGGCGTCTTCGACAAGAAAGCGAGCATTTTTGTCAATCCTCAAAACAAGTTGCACCATTTCAAGCATGTCACCCAGTTTTCTTGCCTCAAGGAGCAGCCGTGCAGCGTGATGGATGCCTTCTACGCCCTCCGTCATATTAACATGTTAATCCGAGATGCAGCACAATTGATTTTGCCATCTGCTTTGCAAACATGGGTCGAATATGACAAAGGCCACTCCGATAAGGATCTTAGAAAAGACTTCCAACGCATCAAGACCAGGTTATCGGAAGTCATCCTCGAAGATGTCATCAAAGTAGGGGGGACCTTCAATTGCCGCCGAGGTATCTAGGATGTATTATAAAAGAAAGCCTTACACATGCATACATACATACTCTATTTATCCACTTAGATGAATAAATCATGCATGCATACTCTATTGATATTATTAACCAATATATATATCTACCTCCATCTACAGGGTTGCATCAGAGGGAAATCGAAGAACGCCTAGAGTTGCAGAAGGACGACAGGGTGTGGATGACGAAAGACGCATGCAAACCGTTCCCGGCGCCGCTCCCGAAGAAGAAGGCTAAATGAGATCGTCGTGCTCCCGCTCTTGCTCACCATCAACACGCCGAGATGTGTAATCTATTTGATCCTAGTGTAGGCGGTGAACACTTCATTTGTAACGTGTGCAACGATCGATGAACTTTTGTATATATCTCAACACTTGTGTAAAACTTCCGCATTTTGTATCAACTTGCGATGACATTAGTAATGTGTTTGTTTTTATATACCTGTGAAAATATATCTCTGTTTCTGTTATATCTGTGTAAATATGAAATATACATGTATTCTGGTATTATACGGGTATTTGTATTCTGGTATTGTTCGGTACAATACTGCATAGGAATTCTGTGGCGTATCCAAAATATTTCTGTGGCGCACCCTATTCTGTGGCGCACTCTTAGGGGGTGCGCCACAGATAGTTATTCTGTGGCGCACTAGGTGGGATGCGCCACAGAATTGTGACAATTCTGTGGCGCACGGAGTGGTGCGCCACAGAATTTACAATTTAGTGGCGAGTATTCTGTGGCGCACCCCCCATGCGCCACAGAATAGCTTTAGGGGTGCACCACAGAATGGCTTTTTCCTACTAGTGTATTGTAATGCTACATGTTGTTTTTGCTGGGATCCGATGAATATTGAATACTATGTCAAGTTGATTATCAATCTATGCCCTATGTTATTTATGATCTTGCATGCTTTCCGTTACTCGTAGATGCTTTGGCCAAGTAGATGCTTATAACTCCAAGAGAGAGTATTTATGCTAGATAGTGGGTTCATGCCTCCATTTAATCTGGGACAGTGACAGAAAGTTCTAAGGTTGTGGATGTGCTGTTGCCACTAGGGGTAACCTAACGATGCTATGTCCACGGGCATATGTGTTTGTTTACATTACGCGCTTTACTTAATGCGATTATCCGTTGCTTGCAACTTAATACCAACGGGGAACTCGGATGACAACCCGGCGGTGGATTATTAGTCATAGATGCTGTTGGATAACGGTCTATGTATCTTGTCGTAATGCCCAATTAAATATCATAGTAATCATCATGCCATGTATATGCATTGTCATGCGCTCACTATTTGTCAATTGCCCAGCTATAATTTGTTCACCCAACTTGTTAGTTATCTTTTATGGAGAGACACCACTAGTGAACTGTGGACCCCGGTCCATTTCTTTTACACTGATTAAACAACCACAAACTGCAAACTGTTCCTTTTTCATTCGCTGCAATTTAATACTCATTTTCCACACCATACGTTTAATCCTTTTTTTTCAGCAAGCCGGTGAGATTGACAACCTCACTGTTTCGTTGGGGAAAAGTAGTTTGATTGTGTTGTGTGCAGATTCCGCGTTGGTGATCGTGTTGCGTCGTGCGAGCCGCCAACGACCTTCAGAAGAGTTGCTGCTCCTACTGGTTCGATAAACCTTGGTTTCATACTGAGGGAAAACTTGCTGCTGAACTACATCATACCTTCCTCTTGGGGTTTCCCAACAAGCGTGTGATTTACCGCATAGCATCAAAGTCCATCCTGCATAGCTCGAGTAACTGAGCACTCCGCCAAGCACGATCCTTCAGCGTGGCGAGTATGCGCGCATGATATTTATCGAGCCAAAAATGTTGGCGTCCAGTCGTGGGGTGGTCAACCACACTATCCAAACGCTCCTCCACTCAAGTTTGCTCTGCTTGGAAGTCGTCAACAAAGCCTGCGAGACATGCAAGCCAGGTCAAAAGGAAGGGACTAAGCAAAAGTTTGCAAGCAAAATCAAAAGTTGAACTCACATTCGAGTTGTTTGTTTACAAGCTCCATCTCTCCAAGCACATAATCCTCGCGCTGGGTGGCTAACGCTGGTCTCATTTTCAGTATCTCCAGCTCTTTCTGAGTACTCTTCAGATCTTGCTCCATTTTCACAAATCGAGCTTTCATAAACTCCATAACTTTGGCGTCATTGGCCACCTGCGCCTGTGATCGGGTGGTAGAAGGAGGTTGTGAGGAGCCAGTCGAAGCAGCGGGTTCCCGTGACTATTCCAAGTGCATAATCACAATACAAAGTTTGTATTAGAAGAGGAAACCCAAAGCATAAGTCAAAATAAAGCAGCACACAGCTTCTCGACTGAATATACATTATCAAAAGCAATTCAGAGTAGCACAAGGCGCACACACTTGTGTGATTCATATGTCATTACAATCCATAAACGGTTCGGCTGCCCTAAGCCTAGGAAGCAGACTCCGACCTAGCCCTACGTGCACGAGCAGCAACCTCAGCTGCTCGGCGCTCCATGGTAGACATAAAAATTTCAGCCAGTCGTGCAGCTGGCTTGCTCACTCCCCTTAGAGACATCAGTTTCCCGTCTGTCTTCCGGGGGAACTCAGACAAGGCCGCCTCGTAGTCAGCCTCTAACCCGTGACCTAAAAGGAGCTTGAGGGTAGACTCCGAGCCGCGTACCGTGAGGGTGCGAGCGAACTCCGCCATGGTCGAGGTCCCCGGGCCAAAGATGTCGGCGAAGCCATCCATCATCTTTGGCGGCTCACCGGACGGAAGCACAACTTTGTACACAGCGCCGAGCGTACTCACAGACTTGGCGAGCGCGTCCTTCGCATGGGTGCACACGGCGCCGAGGTCGCCTACAACACGGTCGAGCGACAGATCGCCACTCGCCGTGTCCACAGAGGCGGGCACGCCAACAGCTCCTTCACAAATCAAAACAGAGCAAAAGTCATTACATGACACTTGGCGCTACGCGAGCACATCAAAAGGAAGTATACTAACCTCCCATGTCCTGTACAAGGCTGCTCAGCATATCCTCGCTCGCGCCCGGCGGCTGAGTCTTTGGCAGCGTCCAACTCTTTCTTCGACTCGTCGCACTGCGCAGCGAGTGCCTCCTCCAACTCCTTCACACGGGACTCAGCCGCTGTTTTTTCGCCTACAGTTGGAGATCACATATAAGATCATAATCGACAAACTCAAGCATTGGAAAACGAGCTTCAGAAACAGCAGCAAAATCAACTTACGACTGAGCCGCTCCAGGTCGTTGCGCAAGTTATCCCTCTCCTGCTCCACCTGGACATAGGCCTTGACAGATTGTGCCAAGGTGCGGTAAAAAGGCTGCGAACACATGCATTCAGCATAAGTTACAACGCAAACAGTCCCACAGTACGCGGACTAGTCGAAAGATACTCACATGGCTTGTCCAAGGTACAGGGGTCGCGGCAGATGTCCCGACCTCCAGAGTCGCCACGCTCGTAACCTTGGCCGCCTCTGTGACTGCAGTGGTGGTTATCGGCTGGACGACATCGTGTGCGACCGGAGAAACGTCCGGGTGATCCGGAGTTGGAACTCTTTTGGCTAGAGGCGATGGAGGCCGCTCGGTCTCAGCACTGCGAATGGCACAAAGGAAAACACCATCAGCACGAATATGCAACAGCAGGAATTTTCATATCCTATCCAAACTCACAAACCTGTGCTCCTCATCTTCCTCGTAGTCGAGGTCTTCAAAATTTGGGCCTCCAAAAGGAAGGGCACCACTCGACTTGGGAGGAGGGGTCGAGCTCAGCAAAGGAGCAGCCCTGGTAACAGGTGGTGAGCCCGAATCCTCGTCGTCCTCCAAATCCTGCTCCTTCGCGGGTGAACTCACAGAGGAAGATACCCCTTTGACCAACCGATGACGCTTTGGAGGCGCGATGACGGTTTCGTGGTCGGAGGTGGCCACTTCTTCAGTCTGTACCTCCTCTGCTGCTTCCTCTTCACCCTCCTCCATATGCGAGGTGTTGGCGGAAGGGACTGGCGAGTGGTCACCCTTCACTTCCACCTCTTGCACTTGTGTTTCTTCAGTCGGGCCATTTTCTGGTAGAGGAGGAAGAGAGGCAGCAGTCGAGTGGCCCTGCATATCACATATCACAGTTGCAAAAGTTAGACGCTACAGAGCAAATGAGTGACCACTCTCGATTACAAAAAAGCAAAAAGCTGCACTAACCTCAGTCAAAGGATTGTCAGCTCCATACGGAGTGACAGGGCAGTCGACGTTGCACGGGTCAGAGACCTTGAGGTTGGTGATGGATCGTACGTGCGCCACCAGCTCATTCCTTGACAGCTCTTCTGGGCTCATCCGACTGGGGTCGTGTGCGCCCTCATATTGCCACATGGGGTGTGCTCGGGTACGGATCGGCCACACCCGCCTCTTCACAAATGCCGCAATCAGATGGACGCCGGTGATCCTATCCAGCAAGCCTCCAACCTGGGTCAGCAAAGGTACTGCCTCCGCCAGTTCTTCGGCTGAAAGCTGGTGATCCCACGCCTTGGTCCTCGCAAAAGGAGCAGTCGAGAAACCGGCGACTGCGCCCTGCTCGACGTCGACGTAGAACCACCCTTTCCTCCACCCTTGCGCGGAGTCGACTGTCTTCAGGCGAAAATAGCGGGTGTCGCCGCGTAGCTGAATCCCGCAGCCGCCTACAGGGTAGGTGCGGCCGCCTCCCCTGTTCGGCCACACCATAAAGATTGCCTTCCACAATGCCCAGCTTGGGGCAACTCCCAGAAAGCATTCGCACAGCGTGATGAAACACGCAATGTGCAGAACACCGTTAGGGGTGAGATCATGGATCTGCACCCCATAAGCGTAGAGCAATCCACGAACAAAGTCGTGGAGCGGAAGTGAAAAACCCCTGGGGAGGAACTCCGCAAAGCAAACACGCTCGTTCGCGCGTGGTTCAGGGAGTACCTCCTTGGGAGCCGGCGCGCGGACGGC
The DNA here is from genome assembly GCA_947311845.1 of Poa pratensis. Lineage (NCBI taxonomy): Eukaryota > Viridiplantae > Streptophyta > Magnoliopsida > Poales > Poaceae > Poa > Poa pratensis. The sequence goes on from CAMZMU010000048.1 coordinate 39,593,627, forward strand.
TAGTTGATCTACGGGAGGCAGCAGACCTTGCTCGCGGAACTTGACGAGCTGGGCATCCTTGATCATGGACTTCGACCAGTCCCCGCTGCTTTTCTTCAAAACGGCGGCGGCCGCGGACACGCTAGCCGCGCCCTTCTTGCCCTTCGTAGCCGCATCAGTCGTGGCGGCGGCCGTATCACCTCGCTTGGAACCTCCACCTTTCGCCATTGGCCGCGTGGATGGATTGGTGCGCGAAAGCTTGGGCGCAAGAACAATGGGGAGCAGGCGCAAGGAAGACGATGAGAGGAAACGGCGCAGGAGGCAAGTGGCAAGTAAAAAACTTGGCCTGCACCGCTCTTCCTATTTACCACACGTCACAAATGATCGCCACCGTTAATTCATCATTGCACGCTCCGCGCGGCATCCTACCGTACACGTGGCGGCCACAGAGAGCAACCGTCGCCGGCCACTCCGCCCACTACGCACGGGAATCTAGGAACCATCATCACGCCTCGTGAAAATCGCACCAGACCGGTCAAATCCAGTCCAAACGGCGCCGTCCTTGGTCAGCTCTGCACAATGGGCCCACAAGCATGTCGCGTCCCATCAGCCTTACCAGGAACGCCACCGCTTGTCAGAGATGGCAGTCGCCAAATGCGTCATTGCTGACGTTACTTCAACTTGCATAACTGGCATAAAAGTCACTCGACGTTTTCTTCGGCTGATATCACACAAGAATTTCGATTGGTCTTTTGACAGAGTTCAGAAATGACAGTCAAAGGATCTTCGACTGAAGTAAAATACTCTCATCGGGAGCGTATCAAAAAATTTCTTTAAACATATGCAGGGTAAAAAGAATTTGAGATTATCCTCCATTGCAAGCAATAAAGCACAATCTCGGGGGCTACTCCCATCGGGAGCGCTGTCGCGCACCCGATAGAATAATGGTAAAATATCATTCGACAGATTACTCGACTCAGTTCATATGCAAAATCATACTCGAAATATTCCCGAGTTGTATCTGACGATCCTCGGATGCATGATGCAAAGGTAAGACCCGCCGATTAGTCGAGCTGGGCTAGGGACCGTTTCAGCAGCGTTATCCTTAAGCTTTCCGTGTCAGCAGACATGATGAAAATCCCGACGGACGCGTTGGGTAAATTCAAAGTTATACTGCAGTTCGATTCAGTAAGGCCTCAACGGCCTGATTCGAGTCTGACCAGTCTGTTCCAAATTCGAGTCCGGGGACTCGAATTTGATTGAAAGCGAGTATGGTTTTGCCCGAATGGTAGTGGTCAGTCCCGATCCGTCGTGTGTACTGGGCCTGCTAAGCTATTATCCCTTGATTATCATAAGCAAAAAGTCATAGTCGATGAAGCACTCGACATAGCCAACATGTGCTATTCATACAGGAATTCCAAATTATAAAGTACAGATGCAAAGAATGTAACGTGCACAGATAAATGAGTCCATGCCCGACTCTTCGAATCAGACAAGTACTCGGGGGCTACTGACATTGGTATGCCTATCGGGTACCCTACCATGAGGGTACCTGGTGCACGTATCGACTTGGCCCAACTATTAAGAGCCTACGAAAAGCCCATGAAGGAAGTCCCAAAGAAGATGGAGTATCCTCCAAGTTAGGCGAAGACATAGTCGGTTTTGGACTTACCTTACATGTAATTTGAGTCGGTTACGAACTCCCGGGACCCAGCCTATTATATAAAGGCTGGGAGGGCCGTCGAACCAGACACGCACTTTCAAAACCACCAAAACCCTAGCGAGATCAGCATCTCGCCGGGATCCCCTTGTAACCACCATATACTCTCGAATCAATAACAGACAGGCAGGACGTAGGGGTGTTACCTCCACACGAGGGCCCAGAACCTGGGAAAAATCCTTGCCCCGCTTGTCAGCCGACGATACTTCCAGCTCTACCATGTTCTCTCCCCCATATTCACAACCCAGGGACCTTAACCATGGGTCTTGATGAGTCTACCCCTCGTCAGTTTGCGTCTCTCTGACTGTCGCCTTTTCCGCGTGTATCCTTGCTTGTGATGTGCCTGTATTTGTCTCGGTGTGTTTCTTTGGCGTGCTGGTTTTGTTCGTCCTTTACTTGTTCATCGAGCTTTGCATGTGCACGTACGGTTCGACGCATGACGACCGAAGCGGTGCCGTTCGGCGCCACGTGTTGGGGCGGCCATGGTTCTTGCCTTGTCTTCTATGTTCGTCCTCGGTCGATGGCACGCGGCTGACAACACAAGGTGACGTGACGAGAACGTCCTCCCTGGCCATTTTCCCCGGTGGTCCGTACGGTGATAGGATGGATGTTCGAGTTGTATAAACATAAACACGAAAAAAGATAGGACCGGGGTCCGATGATAGAAACCACGGTCGGCCCTGTCTCGCCGTACAGTCGAGCAGGTAGACGGGTGATCTCAACCGTTGGACAGGCGTCCTTCGTCATGGACGGAAACGCTGAAAGCGGGCGGGGTCTTTTATCAGAGGGGTCAGGGTCCTCCCAAACATAGCGCCGAGTCTCCCAGGTAAACATGGAGAGAGTGCTTTCGAGGGCATTATGTACGTACAGGAGAGGGTCGATGAGGCTGTGACAGAGAGTTTTCGGTATCACGTCCGAGTTAGTCGGGGTAGATTCCGACTGGACAAAATACTACACTATAACAAAGCTCGTGGGTTCCGGCATTCTGCGCACCTCGCGCCTTGCCGGCCTATCGTCGGACGACGCATGCGCCTATGCGGCTGACGTGTGCTGCTCTGGTTGGCTGCGCTGGTGCCGCTCGGTGCCTTCTTTGTTTGCTTCCTCAGCGTACTTCCTACTGTTATACACGACCCGGACGTCTGCTCGTGCGACATCCAGGACACGGGGTGGTGGGGCTCGGCTTCCCGGGGTGTGAGCATCGCCGAGGCCCATTGTTATTTATCTATTTCTTCGTACTTGCGATCTGTTTCCTTCGCATCTGCTAGCTCTGCCTAGCAGGCCCAGCTAGCGCCGACGCCTCTTTCGTCTATCCGCTTTAACACGTGCCGTGAAAGCCTATTGACGGGGTTCTCTATCGGATGGGTTATGGTCTCACGACCCTCCATCAGAGGGGTCGCTGTCACGTCGAGCAGGGTACCGCATCACCCAGGTAAACATGGAGAGAGCGCTTTCGAGGACGTTGTGTGTGAACATGAGGGGATCAATGAGGCTGCGACAGAAAGTTTTCAGTATGAGGTGTCAGTTACGCGGGGTATTTTCCGACCGGATGAGCTCCTTTAGTAAGGATAGCAGCGTACTTCCTCCTGTTATACACGGCCCAGTCGTCTGCTTACACGGCACAGCGTACGAGGATAGTATGGATGTTTGAGCTGTATAAACATAAACACGAAAAAGGATAGAGCCAGGGTTCGATGATAGAAACCACTGTCGGCCCCCATTGGGCGGGCGCCTTTCGTACGTGGATGGAGACGTTGAAAGCAGGCGGGGTCTTTTACCAGAGGGGTCGTGGTTCTCCCAAACATAACGCCGGGTCACCCAGATAAACGTGGAGACAGCGTTTTCGAGGGCGTTGTATACGTACATGATAGGGTCAATGAGGCTGTGACAGAGAGTTTTTGGTATGGCATCCGAGTTAGATGGGGTAGTTTCTGACTGGATGAAATCTTGTAGTATGGGTAGCAGCGTACTTCCTACTATTATACACAACTCAGGCGTCTGCTCACGTAACATCCAGGGCACGGTTCTTGCCTTGTCTTCTATGTTCGTGCTCGGTCGATGGCATGCAGCTGACGACACAACGTGACGTGACAAGAACGTCCTCCCTGGCTGTTTTCCCCGGCGGTCCGTACGGTGATAGGATGTATGTTCGGGCTATATAAACATAAACACGAAAAAAGATGAGACTGGGGTCTGATGATAGGAAACACGGAGTCGGCCCCGTCTCGTCGTACAGTCGAGCAGGTAGACGCGTGACGTCAACCGTTGAATAGGCGCCCTTCGTGCATGGACGGAAATGCTGAAAGCAGACGGGGTCTTTTACCAGAGGGTTCGCGGTCCTCCCAAACACGACGCCGAGCCACCCAGGAAAATAGGGAGAGAACGCTTTCGAGGGTGTTGTGTACATACGGAGAGGGCCAATGAGGCTGTGACAGAGAGTTTTCGGTATGACGTATGAGTTAGTCGGGGTAGTTTCCGACTGGATGAACTCCTTTAGTAAGGATAGCAGAGTACTTCCTCCTGTTATACGTGGCCCATGCGTCTGCTTACACGGCACCCAGCGTGCGAGGATAGTATGGATGTTCGACTTGTATAGACGTAAACACGAAAAAAGATAGAGCCAGGGTCCGATGATAGAGACCACGGTCGGCCCCGGGTCGCTGTGCAGTTGAGCAGGTTGACGTGTGACGTCAACCGTTGGATGGGCGCGTTTCGTACATGGACGGAAATGCCGAAAGCAGGCGGGGTCTTTTACCAGAGGGGTCGCGGTCCTCCCAAACATAACGCCGAAACACCCAGGTAAACACAGAGAGAGCGCTTTCGAGGACGTTGTGTGTGAACAGGAGGGGATCAATGAGGCTGCGACAGAAAGTTTTCAGTGTGAAGTGTGATTGCGTGAGGTAACTTCCGACTGGATGAACTCTTTTATTAAGCACAGCAACGTACTTCTTCTTGTTATACATGGCCCAGGCATCTGCTTACATGACGCCCAGGGCACGGGGTGGTGGGGCTCGGCTCCCCGGGGTGTGAGCATCGGCAAGGCCCATTGTGCTTCATCTGTTTCTTCATACTCGCGGCCTGTTCCCATGACACCTGCTAGCTTTGCCTTTCAGTCTCAGCCAACGCTACCACCTTTCTGGGTCATCCGCCTCAACACGTGACGTGAAAGCCTTTTGACGAGCTCCTCTACCAGAGGGGTCGTGGTCCTATCAAACAGAGCACCGGGACACCTGGGTAAACATGGAGAGAGCACTCTCGACGGTGTTGTGTGTGGATAGAAGAGGATCAATGAGGCTGCGACAGGGAATTTTTAGTGTGAGGTGTGATTTAAGCTGGGTAGGTCTCGACTGGATGAACCTTTTTACCAAGAATGGCAGCGTACTTTCTCCTGTTATAAACAGCTCAGGCATCTGCTTACGTGACACCCAGGACACGGGGTGGTGGGTGTCCTGAGTAGTGGGGCTCGGCTGTCTGGGGAGTGAGCATCGGCGAGTCCCATTGTGGTTCCCTTTTTTGTGTGTGCTCGCGACTTGTTTCCATCGCACCTGTTGGCTCTGCCGTGAAGGCCCAGTCAGTGCCACCGCCTCTCTGGCCTATCCGCCTCGATACGTGCCATGAGAGCCTGTTGACGGGGTCCTCCACGAGGGGGGTCGCAGTCCTGTCGAACAGAACACCGAGTCACGTTGCTAAACCTGGAGAGGCTGCCCTCGAGGGCGTTGCATGTGAACGGGAGAGGGTCAGTGAGGTTGCGATAGAAAGTTTTCGGTGTGAGGTGCGAGCTAGGCGGTTTAATTCTTGAGTGGATGGATTCTTTTGCTAGGAATGGCAGGTGCTCCATCCCGTTGTACAAAACTCAGGCGCCTGTTTATACGGCACCCAGGACACGCGGCGGTGGACCCCTGCTCTTCTGGGGAGTGCCAGGGAGTGAGCATCGGCGAGGCCCGTTGTGCTTCACCTATTTCTTCATACCCAGGACCTGTTTTCATCGCACCTGTTATTTCCGCCCTATAGGCCTAGCCAGCACCACTGCCACTCTGGCCTATCCGCCTCAACACGTGCCTCGTGTCCAGAAAACCCTGCCGCCGAGGACGCTTCAGGTTTTCCCTTTCTCGCCGCTGGTCGCAATGGAGGGCGAGGCGCGAGGGCACCCGGGGAGCCTCGATCGATTCATCGTCATTCGTTCCGGCGCTGGGATGACGCCGTTGACGCGCACCCAGAATGTCTTGCTGCCACACGCGCAAGAGTTCGCCCTGTCGAGCTGGTTCCCTCTCGCGCCGCTGGATGAGATGGGGGACGAGCCATCGAACAAGCGCGTGCGGGTCGAGGTAGATCCTAACTTCTTCGACCTCCTCCCCGACGAGATGCTGTCCCATCAAATGTGGTGTGCGGACCACTGTCCTTTCCAAGCGGTGGAGACCTCTATGGTGCTCCGTTCCCCTCGACCTCGTCGTCGGCGATCATATGTGCCGCCTGGATCGTGATCGCCCCATCGCCGTCTCGCAGCTCCTTGCCGCGACGGTGGGCTGGTCACACGTCTTTCCATCCGAAGCTTCCATTTCCACTACTATGCTGTTGATGCCAAGATCGACGAATGGTTCCAATCCTCCGCCCTAAGTCGCCTCGATGAGCTCCATTTTGAGAGTGGACCACCGTTGTTCAGCTTGCCAGCTTCAGTGTTCCGGCTGTTGCCCACGCTGCACCGTGCCATGTTTGCTCGGTGCTCCGTCCCTCCGATGGAGGCTGGGTCCACGCTTGTTTTCCCTCTTCTGAAGCATCTCGTGCTCTATGGCCTCCACTCATCGAGCAGCTGCATTGAGCGCCTGCTCGGTGGTTGCACTGCGTTGGAGAGCCTACAGATTGGTGGACTCCAAGGATTGGATGGTTACCTCCGCATCATGTCGGCAACTCTCCGATCGATTAGCCTATCTTGCTGGAGTTATGCCAGGGTGGGTTTCCAGCTTCGTGACCTGATCGTCGAGGAATCGCCTTTGCTTGAGAGATTGAGTGTGTTTAGTCCAGACGGTTGGACATCGACCAGGGTCATTAATGCGCCAAAATTGTCATTGCTGGGCTGCTCAAGTCAGTGTAACTCGAAGCTTGTCATTGGATCCATAACGTTTCAGGTAAAATGGTTGTCTCGACGTATGTTTGACGCCCTTGTTGTTTTCTCGGCTTGCCGCTTGTATTTCCTCTAACGATGCTGGTGCATGCTCGGTGTGGTGCAGAAGATGATTCCCAATAGGCTGGCTACGGCTCTGCGCACGGTGAAGGTACTGGCGCTTTCTGTTGGCCCCAGTTTGGATGCAGTCGTCGGCTTCCTTGTTTGTTTCCCATGCACAGAGAAGCTATACATCGAGGTGAACTTTCTTTGTTGATTCGGAGAAATAGCATAAGCATCTAGAGTAATGTTTATATTCCGACAAAATTATGGTATAGTGTTTATATGGGAAACAAACCTCTGAGTTGCGTTCGTGCGAGAAGAAAGCTTGCGTGGGCCATAGTTAATGGCATTGTCTATCAGCCAACTTACGGCTGTGTTTCGTCTCGGCGATCGAAAGTTTCTGTTTTCTTGCTGTCACTTAGGCGTTGCTTCCCTCTTTATCATCCGAGATAGCATTCATTTGGACATGCCACTCCGCTGAGTTTTGTCTGTTCTTATGATACTCTATCCGTGGTGTCTTGCCCAGGTTTACATTGTCAATTTACTGTTTGCGAGGTAAGCTTAGCGTAGATATAACTGGTCCTTGATTTGTTTTCTCTTACTCAGCTGCTTTTTTCCTTGAGTGGCTGTTACACCTGGCTTATTCCCTTGTTTCATAGGCACCGAGGGGGCCGACGGCGAAAAAAAACTGCAATACGACAGGAATAGTCCTGTTGAATCCCTTGATCGCTATCTCAAGGAAGTTACTCTGAACCGAGGGACCCCACGTGAGGTTAGGTTTGCTAAGTTCTTTGTTCTGAACGCAAGTGTGCTGAAGCTAATGAGGATTAGCATCGATAAGGACCGGGGTGATCAGTGGCTTGTTCGTCAGTGCGGGAAGCTGCATCTACGGCAGAAGGCTTCTGCACAGGCTGAATTTTGCTTTAGGGATATAGGTATGAACCTGATGAACTATGTTCATCTTGTACACGCTTCTCGCTTGCTGATCCCTTTGCAGAAGCGTTGAACTCGAGGAGTTGGAATGTTTAATGTCAATTTGAACTTTGTGGGAATTTAAGAGGACTGTGATATTTGCCGTGTTAATTTTGATACACCTGCTGGAATAACCATGGTAGTTTTTGATTTAGTTTCTGCGGTGTATATCTAGCTTTGGGAAATTATTATACGGGTGTGATGATGTCTCGTGTTTTGAGTAGTCTTTCATCAACTTGGTTTATAGTACGTTTTCGTCGGATCCCTGTAGCCGGCGTGAACGTTGGCTTTAGCGAACTGCAGAGTGTACCGACCCGTGTGACTCCTGGTTTAATATAGAATTTATTCTCACGGGAATGTTTTCCAGCGGAACCATGGTACCGCGTTTCATACAGAAGGTGGTATCCAGTCTAATCTCCTTTGACTACTTCATTTTTCCAGTACCCCTTTTTACCTTAAAGCTTTGTGGTGCTCGATACCATGCTTCGCCTTCTTTTGCTGGCTCCCTCGAGGCGTCCTCGACAATCCGTATGGTGTGTCTGCCTGCTCGGGATGGCACACTGATTTTCGTTACGTAGAACGTCGTAGGTTTCACGTAAAACATTGGTTCAACACGAGCATGGACATGGCGCATGGACATCCGCTCAACACAAAGCATGCACACAGGGTATGTCAGACGGTAGCTTGACTATTCATCAGATACATGCCGGAGATCTGCTGTTAAACGTAGCTATTAACACAAATTTACTGGCACACTGACGTGGGGTGGCCACGGCAAATCCCAAGGTCGAGGTACATAGGGTTTCGTTAGGGAGAGAATATGGCGCGCTGGTAGTTCCGGACGGCTGACAAGCAATGATTTACCCAGGTTCGGCCCCTCATTGTGAGGTAAAGACCTACATCCTGCTTGTCTGATCTGTATAGATGTATGATGATGTTACATGGTGGCCGTAATGGCGATGGAGATGATGAGATGCAATCTCGCTAGGGCTATGCCTATCTGTTGTGTGTCGTATCCCTCTATGGGGGTGCCCCTGCCTGGCTTTATAAAGGGAGCCAGATAGGGTTTACATGAGTTCTTGTCTTGTACCCCAAGTTGTAGCTTGTTAGGCTTCATTGGGCCGCCAGGTGGTCCATAGACTGGATCGCACCAGGTATACCAATAGTGGGGGACCCAAAGGGTATGCCCACGTCAGTAGCCCCCGAGTGTCTGGTCGATGCGAAGAATCGGGCAGAGACTTATAACAGCATGTAGAGTAGTCATAGTCGAGGCGTCAGGTGTGTTGATGACCATGTGACGAATGTATTAACCATGCCTTGAGAGTTGGATCGTTTATGAAAAATCCAGTGCAGGTGTAAGAAATGTGACTTGAATAAATCCGATGCGATCTATAGAGAGAGCGACTTTGAGAAATCCGATGCAGGCTATAGAGAACCTGACTTTGATAATATCGATGCGGGCTATAGAGAACCCGACTTTGATAAATTCGGTGCGGGCTATAGAGAACCCGACTTTGAAAAATCCGTGCGGGCTATAGAGAACCCGACTTTGAAAAATCCGTGCGGGTTATAGAGAACCCGACTTTGAGAATTATGTCGCGGGTTATAGAGAGCCCGACTTTGATAAATCCAATGCAGGTTGTAGAAAACCCGACTTTGAGAATTATGTTGCGGGCTGTAGAGAACCCGACTTTGAGTTTTTTTTGCAGCACTCGAGCCAGTGGTGAGTGCGCTCCCGATGGGAGTGTGGTCGATAAGATTCGAGCTGTCCAAGGAGATCCTCAACTTGGGCTCAATCTTCGCGTGTTTGCTGCATTGCCTTGTGCTTTTGACTCGGTAGTATGTCGGGTGCGCGACAGCGCTCCCGATGGGAGTAGCCCCGAGGCTATGTGCAACTATTTGTAGTTGGGCATAGGCTCAATTTGCCTTCCTTTTGTTGCTTGATGTCTACGCACGCTTCTATTCTTGTAGACAATGTTGGGCCTCCAAGTGCAGAGGTTTGTAGAACAACAGCAAGTTTCCCTTAAGTGAATAACCCAAGGTTTATCGAACTTAGGGAGATAGAGGTCAAAGATATCCCTCTCAATCAACCCTGCAATTAAGATACAAGAAGTCTCTTGTGTCCCCAACACACCCAATACACTTGTCAGGTGTATAGGTGCACTAGTTCGGCGAAGAGATATTAAAATGCAAGTGATATGGATGATTATAAGTGGTAATTGCAATCTGAAATAAAAATGGCAGCAAGCAAACATGAGACAAAATGAGAGTAAACGGTGTTTCAATGCTTGGAAATAAGGCCTAGGGATCATACTTTCACTAGTGGACACTATCAACAATAATAATATAATTGAATACATAGATATTTCCTCTTCACTATGCTACTCTGAATTATTCTCTCGTTGGATAACGAACACCAATCCACTGCGTAGGGCTATAAAAGCACACCTTAAAGTCACATTCCACATCTAGGGAACCCCACACTGTCAACTTGATGCTAGTAGAAAAAAACCTATTAGTGGCGCACCAAAATATGCTATCAGTGGCGCACTAGTGGTGCGCCACTAAAACTTGCGCCACTGATAAGTGTTACCAGTGGCGCATTAGCTGTGCGCCACAGGTAATTCACTTATCAGTGGCGCACTAGCTGATTCGGGTGCGCCACTGGTAAGCTGTGGGGGCACACAATTGCACGCACCGTGCCACATTATCAGTGGCGCACCAGGAGGTGCGCCACAGGTAATTTGAACGGTGCGCCACAGGTAATCTGCACAGTGCGCCACAGATAAGTCCTTGGTGCGCCACTGGTATAGTTTTGCATTTTTTTAAATGCACCGTATTTCGTATTTGCATAGGTATATATGTTGTATAGGTATACAGTACACATGCAGTAAACAGTTTTTGAATAACACGATGAATACCTTCATGGAGACTCCTCATATCTCCCCTTAGTATTTTGGATAGTCTCGGCGGCAGGATCGGTTTAGCCAACTGATGAAACGAATGCCATTCGGAGACGCCTACGTTGTCTTTAGCCCGTAACGGCTCTTTGGTCTTCGGTAGCTGTGTTTACTATGTTGTTCTTATCTAGGTGACCTCGTCCATTATATATATATATAGAGAGGATCATGCAAGCTTAATAAAACATAAAACATAATAAACCATAAAACGATGTAAACATATTAGCTAAACATAACACATATAGACAATTAGCACAATAATACATAGGTAGCATGCATGCATCATAAGTCTAGCAGTATGACAGGTAGCATAATAAGTCTAGTACGACACGACAGGACATCTGATAGACATCCTAAACTCCACTCGCGCCGGTGTCAGTGACGTCGGCGTCCAAGCGGTCCCACCAAGAGGACGTGCGGCTAGAGTCCTCCTGCTGCTGCGTGCCGGAGGGGCCGGCCTCGCCCTCCCCGCGCTGCTGCCGGCTCTCGCTGAGGACCTGGTACTGGACCGCCATCACCTCGGGATCAAGGAGGAGATCCTTGTGTCATGGGTTTGTCACGTTAGGTGTCATAGATGACTTCGTAGGTGTGAGATTACGTGAGTCAAGCATCTCCGAGCTTGGGATCGCAGGAACAAAGATCAACACAGATTTACCCAGGTTCGGCCCCCTCAATGTGAGGTAAAAGACCTACTTCCTGCCTACCCTAGATTGGTAATGATATGATAATCGAGGTGTTACAATGGAGGCGATCCGATCTGGTTCTCACCGTATGAGCTAGGGTTTTAGGGCTTGGCCCTCTCTAAGTCCTACGAGTCCTCTTTATATACACAGAGGCTCGTCAGGTTACAAGAGTTCTACACGAAGCCTGATTATCTTTCTTGTCTTCCAAGGCAAGTTTGCACCGACCTTCTAGAGCCTTCCTTTATCGGGTAGTGACGCGAGATTGGCCCATCTTTTACGTGGCCCAACAATGATAGCGCGGCCACTAGTAGGAAAAGCCAATTCTATGAAAGCTTATTCTGTGGCGCACCTTATAGCCGTGCGCCACAGAAGCTTATTCTGTGGCGCACCTGTAAAGATGCGCCACAGAATAAGGTTATTCTGTGGCGCATTACTTATTGGTGCGCCACAGAATAAGCTTATTCTGTGGCGCAGCTATGCCCATGCGCCACAGAATAATCGCGGGCCCCACAAACACGCAAGGGTCAGTCCCTCTGGGCTTTATTCTGTGGCGCACGGTGGTGAATGCGCCACAGAATAAGATTATTCTGTGGCGCACCTTATATTCATGCGCCACAGAAATATTTGCCAGGATTTTAAAAAAAAACTGAGGCAGCCAGGATTCGAACCTGGCTTGCCCAGGTTGATCTATTTGCTCACTAACCACTGGGGTATATTGGTGTTGTTGTGTTAAAGAGCGCATCAGTGTTTTTGAACTGGACGCAGCTAAGTAATTCTGTGGCGCACCGTCTAAAGGGTGCGCCACAGAATATTAGAATTCTGTGGCGCACCGCGTCAAGGGTGCGCCACAGAAAGTGTTTGCCCACACTTACATGTGGGACATGAGCATCTAAGCGCATGAGCATCGAAGAGCAAGCAAGAGTACAGAACATGGACTTTTGGCCCGACGATATGAGGGACGAAGCCGCGGTCACTAGTGGCGACGAGGCTGAGGAGCATCAACGGGAGGTCCGGGATCCCGACCCCGAGTACCACGAAGAAGGTGGTGAGGATGACACCTCAGGAGATGGTGGCGACCACACGACCACTGGCGATGACCGCACCGATGGCGGCGACCACACGGAACCCGGCGACAGCAACCCGGCCGCTAAGAAGAAGAAGAAGCGGAGGGCAAGGACTAAACCGCGTAAAGTGCAGTCGGTGGACAATGTCACGGACGTGATCACGGAGGTCAGTCCAAGTGGCATGCCGTTGGAGCCTAAGCACGTTGCACGAGGGTACAGCATGCAACTAGGGTGCATCCTCCGAGAAGGCGTGTCGATCAACACGTCTGACATTAGAAGCGAAGAGAATGCGGCTTTGCTCGAACACCTGCTCAGGAGGGTTCACCAACGATACACCTTCCCGAACCCTAAACCCAAAAATGTGGATAATTACGCCACCACGAAGATGAGCACCGCCTTGAGCAGCTGGAAATGCCGGGTGAAGGCGAAGATTCATAAGAAGAAGAGCTGGGAGGAGATTAGTACAGGCGAGCCTCACATCACCTTAGAAGAGTTCGAGGTATTTAAGGACTTTTTAAATTCTGAGGAGTGTACAATATGGACCGAGTGGGGGAAGGAAATGCGGAAGAGGAACTTAGGTAACCACCGTTTGGGAAGCGGCGGTTACAAATCCAAACAACCCACTTGGGACAAGGAGGACGCAGAAATAAGAAAACGTGGGCTGGACAACCCATGGGATAAATTCACAGACGAGCAGACCAGGAACTTTGTCCGGTCCCGCTACTATCTCAACTGGGAAACTGGGGAGTTCGTTACCGATCACGACGATGTGAAGCAATTCCAGCAAAATCTGGTAAGTGAATTTAAATACCACAGATATCTCAAAGTCCATTGCGTTGATCTCAAATTTCTAAGTGTGTTCACCTTTGTGTGCAGGAGGACGAGTTGAAGGCTGAGGCTGAGGCCGGCCAGTCGTCGTCCCAGGGTGAGAGGGAAGTGTGGGACACTACTTTCAACCGGGCGATGAACGTTGCAAAGGGAAGGGACAAGTTGGCGCCGCCGACATCAGCTGGCCGTGTGTCAGGCTATGGTACGAGCGTGAAGTTCACGGAGTACTACAGCTCGGACGGCGCCGGCGAGAAGAAAAAGAGGAAGAGGACGTCCAAGAACGAGGATAGAGCCGAGGTTGAGCGGCTGAAGGCGGAGCTGGAGGAGCTGAAGAAGAACACCGTGGACAAGCAGGAGGTGCAAAAGCTAGTCCGAGAAGGCATCCACCAGATCATGCCCCCGCAGATAGTGGAGGGGTTCGCTGCCTGGATGGCGGGAGGTCAACAGGGGCCGATACACGTGCCCAGCTTCTCCGGCAGCAACTCCACCATGAACCGGTCGCCGAGCGACATCATCGTGACCCCGCCGCCCATGGCCCCTTTGGTCACACCGGCGCTGCCTACCGCACCGGGACGCGAGAAGAAAACTCCGGCCACCGCCGCTGGCACCGGCGCCCGTGTCTCGACGGAAGCCGAGCTGGACGTCGTCACCAAGGTTACTAATTAATTAGTCTGCGTCGTCTTCTGTATAACTATGTCCTTCTGTATAACTATGTCTGCTTCGATCGATGACTGTATTAATCACACAAATGCATATGTTGCTTAATTTCATTATAGGAAACGCCTTGCATGCTCCTGCATAGGGTAGGCGACGAGTTGAAGGAAGTTGCTACGGGCCTTATCCTAAAAACAGGCAGCGAACTAATGCACCACGCTCCAGTGGACAAGGGTTTTATGAAGGTCAAGGTAGTCACGGTGCCGAAAGTGTATCACAACATGGACCCCCCCGTTCAACCTCAAGGAGCCGATGAACACGTGGTCCTTGGAAAGTGCCCCGAATGGGTCTCGCTATGGCCGAAGACCCAGATTCGTCTTGGGGGGGGTATTATTGATGAGGGCCCAAGACGCAACACCGGCGCCACCTCAAAGTTCCGGCGGGACGCTCCGATCCGTCCCCCGAAGAAGCCTGCAGCCGTCGCCACCACCACCAACCGCCAGAAGCAACTGTTGGTAGGCTCTCAACCACAACCGGTGCAATTGGGCTCCGAACCACAACCGGTGCAATTAGCAGGCAACGCCTCTGCACCTCAACGTATTGGTGGCAACGACGACGACGACGATGATGATCTCGACGTCGGTGGCTTCCTCAACACTGGCGCCGAAGACGCCGACGGATTCATGCGTCCTGTGGATCTCGAACCACCCTTCCGTGCCCACGCCGATCAACCTGCTCGTCTCAATGCAGTCACGCAGCGCCTGGACTTCCAGGGTTTATCTCAAGAGACACCTCCAGCAGCCGGCGTTGCAGCTCAAGACAAACCGGCTACCGGCGTTTTCTCCCCTGGCACGATTGCGAAATCGGTTGCAGAGGGGCTTCGTGGGCAGCCATGGAACAATAAGCCCAGGAGGCCCCCCAAGAAGATGCCAAAGGGCGCCTCTGCGAGCCAGCCACCTAAGATGCCAAAGGGATCAAAGGGCGCCTCTGCGAGCCAGCCAACTCCTATGATTATCCAGGGTCGTGAAGACACCATACCACCCCCTCCGGACAAATCGGCGCACATGGTTCATGAAGCTGGAAAACCGATAGTGCCTCCGGAGATGATCCACCTCGCAACTCCATCAATGATCTCTTTGAGCGCTTCTATCTCTATGCTAGAGGGCTTTCTTCTAAAAGACAGGGATCCAAATTACCCGGCGTTCACTGTCCAAGTGCCAAAGGAAGAAGGCGGGTTGGTGGTCGTCGGTGAACACCCCGCGGATCTGTTCTTAGTAGCATACGAGGACGTGTTCAATCTATTTAACCAGCAGCGGCTCAACTATAACTTGGTCCGCCTATACGCGCTCAATGAGGCCATGACTATCCACAGAGATAATCTCTCGCACGTCGCGGTAGCGGATCCCTACTACATGCGTGACAGCCAGCTGGTGCAAGGATCTGTGACACGGACCAGCGCAGTTGAGTACCTCGAGAGGTTCATGTTGCAAAACCAGCAAAAGAATTGCCTTCTTGTGCCTTTCTTTCCCGAGTAAGTACACATCCGCTCGCCGCCGTATCTTGTGCCTTTCCGAGTTCAATGCATGCATGTTTCTGATCATCATCTCATTTAAATTGTGTTGAGCAGGGACAAGTACTGCGTCCTCATCATCCTACACCCGAGCCATTACCATGCCACTTATTTTGACTCAGGTAGTAGTACTACGAAAAGGTATGCCAACATAATTGCTGTCCTCAATCAAGCTCTTCACGGCTACCACCAAAAGGGAGGCGTCTTCGAAAGCACCGTGCAACCACAATTAATTGATAATAAGTTGCGCCGGTTCAAGCATATCACCGAGTTCTCTTGCCTCAAGGAGCAGTCGGGCAGCGAGATGGATGCCTTCTACGCCCTCCGTCATATTAACATGATTATCCGAGATGGAGCGCAATGTGGTTTGCCATCTGCTTTACAAACATGGGTCGAATATGACAGACGCAAGTCCGATATGGATCTTAGAAAAGACTTCCAATGCATCAAGACCAAGTTATCGGAAGTCATCGTCGGAAATGTTATCACAGCAGGGGGGACCTTCCATTGCTCCCGACGAGGTAGATAGGATGTATTATAAAAGAAAACCTTACACATGCACACATACATACTCTATTTTATCCACTTAGATGAATAAATCATGCATGCATACTCTATTGATATTATTAACCAATATATATATCTATCTCCATCTACAGGGTTGCATCAGAGAGAAATCGAAGAACGCCTAAAGTTGCAGAAGGACAACAGGGCGTGGATGACGAAGAAAGACGGCAAACCATTCCCGGCGCCGCTCGCACCGCTCGCTACATGAGATCGTCGTGCTCCCGCTTTTGCTCACCGTCAACGCCGAGATGTAATCTATTCGATCCTAGTGTAGGCGGTGAACACTTCATTTGTAACGTGTGCAACGATCGATTAACTTTTGTATATATCTCAACACTTGTGTAAAACTTCGGCACTTTTGTATCAACTTGTGATGAGACATATATTAGTAATGTGTTTGTTTTGATATATGTATCTGTGAAAATATATCCCTGTTTCTGTTATATCTGTGTAAATATGAAATATACATGTATTCTGGTATTATACTGGTATTTGTATTCTGGTAATATACGGGTACAATACGGCACAGTAATTCTGTGGCGCACCCAGAACTATTCTGTGGCGCACCCTATTCTGTGGCGCATGGTGATGGTGCGCCACAGAATAGCCACTATTCTGTGGCGCACCCGATGGTGCGCCACAGAATAGCTTATTTAGTGGCGACTATTCTGTGGCGCACCACGCATGCGCCACAGAATAGAAAAATGGTGCGCCACAGAATAGCTTTTCTGTACTAGTGGGCCTTGAGTCGCTGTTGTTTAAACTTGAATAAGTCGCGGGTTAATTATTCCCCCGACATTAGCCCCCAAGTGTGGCCTGAACTTCATGGGATATCTTGTCATGTTTTCTTGATCTTGAATGTTTAGGCCACACTTTTCTTTATCCTGTTGGCATTTCCTTGTTTGGCGACTTATAACTATGTTGGATTGGCCTTGACTCGCACCTGGAAGATCATCCGACTTCGTGAGCTTCTTCGTTAGAGTAGCCTGACAGCTTCAAAACTTTGATGACGATCCATCTTCAAATTTTTGATGATAATATGATGTAGCCCCCAAGGATTGAGAGGATATAACTTGACAGTCATCTCAATTCTTCTCAGAAGGTTTTTGAAGGTCGTCACCTGTAACTTCATATCATGAATAAAACAATTGTTAAGATATAAGTAATTGTAATTGGTGTTGCCGTATTATAAGCAGTACATCGACCTCTCGTTAGGCCATCTGAATCCTATAAGTGGGCACTCGCGTGACTCGGTATTTCCTAGGAACATGTGTGTTCAGGGTCGAGAGCGGCCATGATAGGCAATCAAGCTCGATTGATGCCACACCCAGTACTTTGGCCACATAATGCGAGTAGCAATCCGACTTAAGGTAAGTTTGATAATTACCAGTAAGTTGGCTGTTTCAGGGTAACAAAGCCCCCAAGAAACATAATGATACACCATGATAGGCTAAGCTATGATAAGCTTGGATTATGATGACACATAAGGTCGCGCCTTGGTGGCAACCGAGTGTTATACATAGGGTTGGATCGCGCGTAGGTGGCGATCCATGGTGATACATGGGGTCGGTCGCGCCTAGGTGGCGACCAAAGGTGATACAAAGTTTATGGCCGCGCCTAGGTGGCAGCCGGTTTCTGATACAAGGGTCGATCGTGCCTAGGTGGCGATCAGATGTTGCATAGGTCGCGCCTAGGTGGCGACCAAAGTTGAAGTTCTAGCCCTGAGTGGCTGTGATGATACTCAGCTATAAAGCTGGAAAGGATGATGCTTGGCTCTAATTAGCCTTTTCTTATGTATAGTACGGTCGCAGGTGTGCGACGTTCCAAGGGCGAGGTGCCTCGAGACGATCCTCGAAATCATGGCGTTCGCTGCTTTCTTCCCTTACATCCAGCAGATAGTATGACCCATTGTTTAGCTTCTTGCTGATGATGTAGGGTCCTTCCCATGGAGAGGACAGCTTATGCATTCCCTTGTGATCTTGTTTAAGTCGCAGCACTAGGTTGCTTTCTTGAAAGGTGCGGGTTTTGATGCGTCTGGCATGATAGCGTCGCAAGTCTTGTTGATATACCGCTGACCTTGATGCTGCCAAGTCTCTCACCTCTTCTAGGGTGTCCACCGAGTCTTGCCGAGCTGTCTCGTTATCTGTCTCGACGTAAGCCGCAACTCTTGGTGAATCGTGTATAATGTCCCTGGGCATGACTGCTTCTGCTCCATAGACCATAAAATATGGTGTAAACCCTATGGATCTGTTAGGGGTCATTCTTAAGCTCCACAGTACTGCTGGCAATTCCTCCACCCAACATCCTGGAGATGCTTCAACCTTTTCTATAAGGCGCGGCTTAATTCCATGGAGGATTTCCTGATTAGCTCGCTCGGCTTGTCCATTACTCTACGGGTGTGCTACTGACGTGAGGTCCAGCCTTATGCCATTGTTGGCGCAAAATATCTGTGTAGCTCCTTCAGAGTTGCTCCCATTGTCTGTGATGATGCTGTGGGGATATCCGAAGCGGAATATGACCTTCTTCAAGAACTTGACTGCTGTTTCACCTTCGCAATCTCCCACAGGTTCTGCTTCTATCCACTTTGTGAACTTGTCCACCATGACCAGGAGGTTAGTTTTTCCACTTGAAGACCGTCTGAAGGGCCCTACCATGTCAAAACCCATACGGCAAAAGGCCATGTGATGGGTATTGTGCGAAGTGCTTGAGCTGGCATATGATCCTGCCTGGCGTATCTTTGGCATCCGTCGCATACTCTGACAATTTGCTCTGCGTCTGCTAATGCTGTTAACCAGAAGAATCCATGTTGGAACGCCTTTGCCACCAAAGATCTTGACGAAGCATGATGGCGACAATCGCCTGAATGAATTTCGTGCAAGATTTTTGTCCCTCTTCTAGTGAGACACATCTTTGGAATGTTCCTGAGACGCTGCGCTTGTATAATTCGTTGTTGATGATTGTATAGGCCTTGGATTGCCGTATTATTTTGCGCGCCTCAACCTCATCGTCTGGTAGCACTCCGCGACTTAAATATGCCATGTATGGCTCTGTCCATCCTGGCTGTTCGTGCAGAGCTGCGACTAAAGTTGAATCGTCCTCTGGCTCTGCAATGTCAATCTCTACTGGAGGTTTGACTGATGGATTGTGCAGTTCATTCAGGAAGACATTGGGTGGGACTGACTGTCTATTTGATCCAAGCCGAGACAAGGCATCTGCCGCTTCGTTTTGTCTTCGATCAATATGTTCAACTTGGTATCCAGTGAAATGTCCAGCAATTCTGTCCACCTCTCTTCTACATGCAGCCATATTTGCATCCTTGCTGTCCCATGTTTCAGAGACCTGTTGTGCCACCAAGTCTGAATCGCCAAAATAATGTATACGACTGATGTTCATCTCCTTTGCTATACGGAGTCAATGAAGCAGTGCCTCATACTCTGCCATGTTATTTGTGCAGTTGAAGTGTATTTGTAGCACGTATCGTAGCTTGTCTCCCTTGGGGGATGTTAGAACAACTCCAGCCCCGAGCCTTGTAACTGTCAGTCATTGATAAAATCTGCGAGGGCCTACGACTTAATTGACGTTCGCGGCTCATAACTGATATGATGTGGTCCTAACTCGATTGCCCATTTTGCGACTCTTCCAGTAGCTTCTCGATTGCGGATTATATCTGCTAGAGGTGCTGAACTGACCACAGTTATTGGGTGTTCCTGGAAGTAGTGCTTCAGCTTGCGACTCGCCATGAACACGCCAAATACTAGCTTCTGCCATTGGGGGTAGCGCTGCTTTGAGGCCGTGAGAACTTCACTTACATAATATACTGGCCTTTGGACGGGGTACTCCTTTCTTGGCTCTTGTCTCTCTACGACCATCACGGCGCTGACAGCACGAGAGTTTGCTGCTATATACAACAACATGGGCTCTTTATCCTTTGGAGCCGCCAAAACTGGAGCATTTGTCAACTGTTTTTTCAAGGCTGTGGGGGCTTCGTCGGCCTCTGTATCCCAAACAAAGGTGTCTGACTTTTTCAGCAATCTGTACAAAGGCAATGCTTTTTCTCCCAGTCTTGATATAAAGCAACTCAACGCCGCGACGCAACCGGTAAGTCGCTGCACATCAATGATTTTTTCTGGTTTTTGGAGGTCCATCACGGCCTTTAT
The DNA here is from genome assembly GCA_947311845.1 of Poa pratensis. Taxonomy (NCBI): domain Eukaryota; kingdom Viridiplantae; phylum Streptophyta; class Magnoliopsida; order Poales; family Poaceae; genus Poa; species Poa pratensis. Next base: position 39,613,939 of record CAMZMU010000048.1, read on the forward strand.
CTTGTCAGGGTTGGCCTCAATGACTCTTTCTGATACTATAAATCCCAGTAACTTCCCCGCCGGCACTCCAAAGACGCACTTTGTAGGGTTGAGCTTCATGTTGTATTTTCTGAGATTTGTGAACGTCTCCGCCAGGTCACTGATGAGGTCCTGGCCGACTTGCGACTTAACCAGAATATCGTCCACGTAGGCGTGAACGTTGCGACCTATCTGCTCATGCAGATAATTCTGAATGCACCTTTGGTAAGTCGCACCTGCGTTCTTCAACCCAAAGGGCATGCTGACATAACAAAAAGCTCCAAAGGGTGTGATGAAGGACGTCTTTTCTTGGTCCTCCTTCTTCATCTTGATTTGATGGTAGCCTGAATAGGCATCCAAAAAGCATAACAACTCGCACCCAGCAGTTGAATCAATCACTTGGTCAATCCGTGGCAAAGCAAATGGGTCCTTTGGACAGGCTTTGTTAAGACTGGTGTAATCAACGCACATTCGCCACGTACCGTTCTTTTTCATAACCAGGACTGGGTTTGCCACCCACTCCGGATGGTATACCTCCGTGATGAATCCTGCTGCCAGTAGGCGGGCTATTTCCTCCCCTATTGCCTTTCTTCTATCATCATGGAAACGCCGCAATGGTTGCTTCACTGGTTTAGCCGCAGGGTTCACTTTGAGGCTGTGTTCTGCTAACTCTTTGGTACCCCTGGCATATATGACGGTTTCCATGCGAAGATGTCTTTATTTTCCTGAAGGAAAGCGACGAGAGCCTTCTCCTGTTCTTCTTCCATATGTGCTCCAGTGCTGGTTTGCTTGGATGAGTCGCCAGGGACAAGATTTATCTGCTTGGTGTCCTGGGCCGCTTTGAATTTCATCGGTGGCTCAGCAGACGGCGTGGTGACTACGCTCATGTCATTTGGGTCCACCTGCGACTTATAACCTTTTAGTTCTTCCGCGGCACAAGCTGATTCTACGAAGGCCGCATCCCCTTCTTCACATTCTATCGCTTTTTGTCTGTCTCCGTATACCGTGATGACTCCTTTTGGTCCTGGTATCTTCAACTGTAGGTACACGTAGCACGGCCTGGCCATAAACTTAGCAAAAGCTATTCTTCCAAACAAGGCGTGATATGGGCTTTGGAATTTTACCACTTCGAAACACAGGAACTCGCTTCTGAAGTTCTCTCTGTCCCAAAAGTTACTCCTAGGGTTATTTTCCCCACTGGCTGAGCGGACCTTCCTGGGACAATACCGTGAAACACGGTTGACGTGGGCTGCAGGCTGGAATCCTTGAGTCCTAGACGCTGGAAAGTGTCGTAGTACAAGATGTTAATGTCGCTTCCCCGTCCATAAGCACTTTGGTCAGCTTGTATCCCGCTACGTATGGTGCCACAACCAGTGCCAACTTGCCAGGTTCCCGTACTTGTGGCGGGTGATCGTCGTGACTCCAAGTTACTGTGTGCTCTGACCACCTTAACCAATTAGGCGTTGCGGGTATTACGGCGTTCACCTGCTGACTTCTGCGACTCAATTTTTCTTCCCTTTTGGAGGTGTCGATAACTATGGTGTGATACTGCCCCGTTTGCCTGGGGTTACTCGTGCTGTGCTGCCCAATATTTGGATCATGAGCCGCACCAGGGTTTCCCTCGTGGGAATTTCCCCTGTTGTGTTGGCTTTCTTCTTTCCACTTCTTGTAATAGTTGCATTGCGCCTTGGTATGGTCTGCTAGCCGCCCATCACCTGTTGTATGGAGGTCGCACGGCCGATTGAAAACTTCCTCCATATTGATTGGACGGGAGCCGCTTCCTCGGCCCCTTCCTCGCTGGCCTCTGAATCCTCCACGCGTATTGGCGACGAGTCCTGAGTGACCATCTTCATTTTTGCGTTTGTTTTGATTCGCGTTGTTGTGGCCTGTTTGCTGCTGCTGGGGCTTGTTGGTGTTTTTCTTTCCTTTGGCAGCAACCTCCTCTTCTTCTCCATCTGACGCGTCTCTGGTTTTATCCGAGCCGGCGTATTTGTTAGCCGCAGCCATTACCTCGCTGAGGCTCTTGACTTTATCCTTCATGCGACCCAGCTTATGAATCAGCGGTTCGAACTTGCAGTTTTTCTCCATTACCAAGACGGCTGAGCTTGGTGGTATGTTATCTGAGGAGTGTATTATCTCTGCCACCCTTTTCATCCAGTGACGACTTGACTCGCCTTCCCTCTGGACACAACGCTCAAGATCTTCTATATTGCAGAGTCGCTTGCATGTTCCTTGGAAGTTCTTGACGAAAGCATCTTTCAGTTCCTCCCAAGTACTTATAGAGTTGGGAGGCAAATTTTGCAGCCATATGTGAGCTGCACCTTCTAGCATCATGTTGAGGTACCTTGCACATATTTCTTCTGAGGCGTTTAAAATGCTCATCCCCATCTCGTAATTGTTCAGCCAGGTGGTGGGATCCATGCTGGCGTTGTAGTTTGCCACCTTGCGTGGCCCTTTGAAATCTTCAGGGAAAGGTTCCAATCTGATCCTTTCAGTGAAACATGTTGGGCCCTTGAGCCGCGAGGACATGGTTGTGGACGTTCCCGTGGGGTTGTTAACTTCCGCGAGCCGCGTCTGCATCACTGGCATATCCGCCTGCGCTTCTGCGACTTGCTCCTGCTGCCTCTGTGCGACTCCTGATATGTTCTCTGGCGGCCTGCTTTGGACGCTTCTTTCTGCTGCCATCCTGTGATTGGCCGGCACGAGGGGTAGCCGTCCTGCGGCTTCTGCCCCGTTGGCCTGTTGCAAGACAGCAGTGCTTAACATCTGTATCGCGCGCCGTGCTTCAGCATTGACCGGGTCATCTCCCGTTGGTACCATCTGAGTCAAGATATTAGCCGCAGCATACATGTTATCGACAGGGTTTTGGTAGTGACCCTGCGGGGTGTGAAACCTCCTTGGTTGTTGCTGGGCCTCTTGATTTGTTGGTCCCAATCCTTCCGCAATATTCCGGACTCTTGTTCCCACGGCGGGAGTAGGCGGGAGTTCCACCGTTGGTTGAGTCGCACGAAGTTGTGCTTGTGAGTCAACCTGTCTTTGAGTCGCAGCAAGCGCGGCTACTCTTTGCCGCTCCTGTTGGATTCCTTGATTTATCTGATCGAGCCTGCGGCATTCTTCTTCTATCCTCCGATCCACGTACAGGAGCTCAGCCCTGGCGGCCTCAATTTCTATTGCGCGGACGGCGGCGTTTGTAGCTGACACAGGGACAAGTACTGGGTTGCTTGGTGGTGCCGATACTTCGGCTTCTCCAGCGGTTCCTGATGCACTTGCTCCTCCGGTCGTGTAGACCGCGACTTGCGCCATCTCTCGATCTGGTGGCAATACAGTTTCTGGTGGGTAACCCCAGCAACTTTCTTCAAAGGCAGGTACAATGGACCCAAATTCTTGCGAGTTCATGCTCTCCATGGATTCTTCTCCATCATCGGCGACTCCTTCTGCTGAGTCGCCTTCTTGGGCCAAGCTGCGCCAATGAATCCAACGAAAACGTTGATGGACCCAAACGGGATGATGTGGCCGGTCTCTAAATAATCTGCTTCCGGCCCCCAGCTTGAATCGTCAATGAGAGGTGTGCCGTCAACCGTAATGATACAGCCAACGGCGAGATCTTCAGCTCCCTTCATGGATCCTACGCGGAACGTGACGCTCTTGACCGCAGGCCCCACGGTGGGCGCCAACTGTCGTGGGTTTGTCACGTCAGGTGTCATAGATGACTTCGTAGGTGTGGGATTTCAAGCATCTCCGAGCTTGGGATCGCAGGAACAAAGATCAACACAGATTTACCCAGGTTCAGCCCCCTCAATGTGAGGTAAAATACCTACTTCCTGCCTACCCTAGATTGGTATTGATATGATAATCGAGGTGTTACAATGGAGGCGATCCGATCTGGTACTCGCCGTATGAGCTAGGGTTTTAGGGCTTGGCCCTCTCTAAGTCCTGCGAGTCCTCTTTATATACACAGAGGCTTGTCAGGTTACAAGAGTTCTACACGAAGCCTGATTATCTTTCTTGTCTTCCAAGGCAAGTTTGCACCGACCTTCTAGAGCCTTCCTTTATCGGGTCGTGACGCGAGATTGGCCCATCTTTTACGTGGACAACAATGATAGCGCGGCCTTGAGTCGCTGTTGTTTAAACCTGAATAAGTCGCGGGTTAATTATTCCCCCGACACCTTGACCAAGGGGTCAGCCTCCTCGCGCTGGTGGCGCGCCCTGAGCAGCCTCTGCCTACCGGTGCTCCCTCTCCTCGGCCCTCATCGCGATCCTCATGCCATCTGGCGCTAACTTATGCGCCACGCGCCGCTCATCCTCAAAGTTGAGGATCGCTCGAGCGCCAAAGTGCTGGACCGCCGCGCAGTCATTGGCGCGGGCCGCCTGCCACGGGCACCTGAAAGTGCCAAGCTGGATCTTCCTGTGATCCACTGTGATCTGAGCTCCCCAAGTCGGGATCTTCGTGGGTTTGCGGTGAACACCACGAAACTTAGGCTCCGGCTCCGACATGATACTAAGTAGTTAAGTAAAAGCATTTGATATAGGGGTTAGTCACATATGAAATGAATATATGTAAACAATATGTAAAAATGGCGAGCTAATTAAGTACGTAGGGCCTCGTACTTACATTGGACGCGTAAATCCAGGGACGGTGTCAGTGAGCCAAGTAGGATGCACAAAAAAAATTCTTGTGCAAATCAATAGGTACACTAACACCGTCCCCAGATGGCATGCATCCAACATTTTAATCATCGGCCACCTAAATTTTCTGTTTTTGCTATTTTTCCCTAAATTTCTAATCCTAATCCTAAACCTAAAATACACAAAAAAAGAGGGGATACCAGTTAACCGGTACTACCTGCGGCGAGGTCGCGGTCGCACAAATTTCCTGGAATAAGAGAATGATTTTAAATATCAGACGGTATCTTCTTCACCTTCTCTAAGAAATAAATTCCTAAGAAGATAAAGAAGACACCGTGCAATATTGTAAAACCAATACAATTTCTGCAGAATGAAAATTAATTGATTAAATGGATGCTTGACCATGAACAGGAAGTATCTAGAAACCCTAATCTACACTATCACTGACAGAACCAAGTCGAGGTCGCGGTCGGGGAGGGGCGGCGCGGACGGGGGCCAACATTTTATCTATTTTCAATCTATTTTATTTGCTACATCCAACATTATATCGACCACCTAATTTCTACCACACTAATCCCTAAATCCCTAAATCTATTTTCCATCTATTTTATTTGCTACATCCAACATTTTATTTCCATCTATTTTCTATTTTCTAATTTTTTCACTAATCCCTAAATCTCAGATTTCCATCTATTTGCTATTTTCTATTTTTTCCACTAATCCCTAAATCTAAATATCTAAGATTTTTTTCTATTTGCAAAATAAATAGGTCGCGCAGAGGGGAGGCTGCGGGAGGTACCTGCGACGGCGGGGGCGAGGTCGTGGGAGGCGCGGAGGCAGTCGGGGAGGCGCGGCGGCGGTCGCGGTAGGCGGCGGAGGTGAGGTCGTGGCCGGAGGAGGCGGATGCGGTTGGCGGCGGCGCGGATGCGGTCGTGGGAGGGCGGCGAGGTCGTGGGAGATGCAGCCGGTGGTGCGGGAGGCGCGGATGCGGTCGGCGGCGGCGCGGACGCGGTCGGCGGTGCGCGGCGGCGGTCGTGGGAGGGGCAGCGAGGTCGGGGGATGTGGAGATGGGGATGTCTGATCGATGTGATGGGGATCGATGTGGAGATGGGGATGTGGCGTATACGTGTGTGCGGCTGTGTGTGTGCGTGTGTGTGTGAGTGTGGCGTGGCGGCGTGTCGTGGCAATTTTTTTTAATTAAAATAAAAGTTAGTCTAGGCGTTTAGGACAAAAAGAACGCCGCTAATAATATATTAAAATTAAGTTTTAATTAAAATATAACATAGTTTGTTTTTTATTGGCTATGAGATACTTTTTAACTTAAATATAACATAGGATCGTGGGTCCACCAATGGACTTTCCTTTTGGTTTGTGTTTTCATGGGCCAAAGGAACATAAAGAAGCAAACTTTGGGTAACTAGGACACATAATTCACGCCGGTACACCCGAAGCGGGTGTTTCCCACTCCTACCACACCCAGATCTAGCCTGATAGCGCATGAATGTCTGCGTGACACACCCGGGAGTTCGTTATTGGCCATCTCATGATTGAAACATGTATATGAACACATAGTAGCATCACATGCAAGTTTTGGATGGATTCTGACGCTTCGAACCCCCTTCTCCGACGAAACCCTGTCCCGCGGGCCCCGGATCGACACCCCTTCAAATCGCATCGAACGATCGAGGGTCCACCTATGGACTTTCCTTTTGGTTTGTGTTTTCATGGGCCAAAGGAACATAAAGAAGCAAACTTTGGGTAACTAGGACACATAATTCACTCCGGTGGTGCAAGGTCATTAACTTGCATTTTCGACACGGACATCTTATCTCATGCTCCTCATTTTTGTACATGTCCTCTATCGCGTGTCTTAGATATCTGTCCACTTTCCTTTCGCTCATGATGACCATTATCACCTGCACGTCCACGATGCAAAATACCTGTGGACAAATACCTGTGGCGCACCAGACCTAGTGCGCCACTGGTAAAAAACTTACCTGTGGCGCACCAGGCAGTGGTGCGCCACAGGTAAAAAATTTACCAGTGGCGCACTACTGGCTGGTGCGCCACTGGTACTCTCTCTCCTCCACCTCGAAATTTTTCAAGTTTATCTAGAACTTACCTGTGGCGCACCACATTTACGGCACTGCAATCTGGTGCGCCACTGGTATTTTTTTTCAAAATCCAGGAAACCTGGTGAGAGACTATCAGTGGCGCACAGGGAACTGGTGCGCCACTGATAACATCTCACCTATAAGCTTTTCCCTACTAGTGTGAGCGCCCTAAATAGTACTAGACAAACACCACAATTTCATAGAGACATCCAACACATATAATAACTCATGATAAGTATTCCTGTAATCTTTAGCCTAAGAGCCACACACGGTGCGCACACTGTCAACTTCGCACCGTGGGACAAAGGTGACTCCGGAGTTTACATTAATAAAACCACTCAAGTAGCATATAAGATAATGAAGAGTAACATCTATGGATTCAACTAGATTACAAAGCTCATGATCACATAAAGATCACACCATGGGAGAGAGAGATAAACCACATAGCTACCGACATGAGCCCTCAGCCCCGATGAAGAACTACTCCCTCCTCATCATGGGAGGCAGCAACGGCGATGATGGAGGCGGTGGCGTCGATGGAGATGGCTCCGAGGGCAATTCCCCGCCCCGGCAAGGTGCCGAAACAGAGACTTCTGTCCCCGAATTAGTGTTTTTGGTGGCGGCAGAGCTACGGAGCTTTTCTGGAGAAATCGTCGATTCTTCCGTGAGTTTTAGGTCAGGGGCAATATATAGTCCAAAGGGCGTCGCGAGGCGGTGCATGAGGTGCCCACACAACCCCTCGGCACGCCCAACCGCGCGGAGGGTGTGTGGGGGCTGTGGGCCTCCCTTGGACTTGTCCTTCTGGCTCCCGGAGTCTTCTGACGAAATAGAATTTCTGTAAATTTTTTAGATTTTTCTGAGCACTTTCATTTTTGGACCTTTTCTGCATGCACAGACATAATAAACAGAAACTGGCACTGTGGCATCTTGTTAATAGGTTAGTCCAATAAATATCATAATATGATATAAAGTGCATATAAAACATTGGCAATTGATATAAAACATGCATGGAACATCAAAAATTATAGATACGTTTGAGACGTATCGAGCATCCCCAAGCTTACTTCCTACTCGTCCTCGAGTAGGTCAACGATAAAACAATATAATTTTTGAGGTGACATGCTACCATCATAATCTTGATCATATAGTATTGTAAGGCACATGTAAATGAATGAAGTGATCCAGGTCAATGGTCTATAGTTTGCTAGCAAGTAGATAATGAGCAAAAACTGAATCATATAAGCAAAAACTTTTCATGAATAGTACTTTCGAGACAAGCATCAAAGAGTTTTGCATAATAGTTAACTCATAAAGCAATAGATTCTAAGTAAAAGGTATTTAACCAACACAAAGGAAGATTTAAGCTTCAGCAATTGCTTTCAACTTTCAACATATATATCTCATGGATATTTGTCAACACAAAGCAATATAATAAGTGCAATATACAAGCATATAAAAATTGTTGCACCAAAGTTGACACTAGTGTTTGCTTCTGGATAGAAAGAAGTAGGAAAACTGACTCAACATAAAAGTAAAAGAAAGGCCCTTCGCAGAGGGAAGCAGGGATTAAATCATGTGCTAGAGCTTTTTAGTTTTGAAATCATATAGAGAGTAAAAATAAGTTTTGAGAGGTGTTTGTTAATTGTCAATGAACGGTAGCGGATGAAAACAGTATTCTCCCTATCAAACAGACTTTTAAGAGCGGCTCCCATGAAGGACGTTATTTCTACCAGCAAGGCAGATCATCCCTCTTTCTCTTTTGTTTACACATGCAGGTATTTCACTGTTTGTCATTGCTTGACTGATAAATCAGGGCAAAAATGTGAAGAGAATTAAGCGGTTAAAGTTGTAATTAATTGGGACTGGGCACCCCATTGCCAGCTCTTTTTGCAAAATTATGGATAAGCGGATGTATATGCCACTAGTCCAGTGTAAAGTCTATTTGACAAGTGAATAAAGAATAACCCACTACTTCCTCATGAGCTAGTAAACATTGACACAAAATGGAATAATAACAATTTTGAATATTTAAAGGTAGCACATGAAAATTTACTTGGAGTGGCAAGGAAATACCACATATAGGTAGTTATGGTGGACACAAATGGCATGGATTTTGGCTCAAGGATTTGGATGCACGAGAAGCATTCCCTCTCAGTACAGAGTTTAGGCTAGCAAGGTTATTTGAAGCAAACACAGGATATCAACCGACACAGCAAGACTTATATGAAAACATATTGCAAGCATTATAAGACTCTACACTGTCTTCCTTGTTAACCAAACCCTTTTACTAGAAAATATCTAGACCTTAGAGATACCAATCATGCAAACCAAATTTCAACGAGCTTTACGGTAGTTCTTCATTAATAGGTTTTAACTACATGATACGAAAGCTTAAACATGAACTACTTGATAACTCAAAACAATTGACAAGTAAAATTATCCAATCAGTGATCTACAAGAATATGTAAGCTTTTTCCATTATACCATCTACCACATGCAACATTTTCTGTTCCAACCAAACACCAATCAATTTATTTCAACATAAACTCTCCAAACAATTATAAGTGAAGCAAGAGAGTACTTTCTAAAAGAACTAACATCTCTGAATAAGAGATGCATGAAAACAAGAGCTAAAAGCTAAACAGTGCAAATTGAATACTCAACAATATAAGTGAAGAATAGAGTATTCAAGAAAAAGCGGAGCGTGTCTCTCTCCCAATCAAGAATGTTGTGATCAACCAAGTAGTGACCAAGAATAAAATAAAGACAAATTGAAATAAAAGCACACAGACGCTCCAAGAACAGCACATATGATGTGAAAGAATTAAAATATAGTTTCACTAGAGATGACCTGATAATTTTGCCGATGAAGAAGGGGATGCCTTGGGCATCCCCAAGCTTAGACGCTTGAGTCTTCTTGAAATATGCTGGGGAGATCCATGGGAGCCTCCCCAAGCTTAAGCTCTTCACTCTTCTCCATCCTATTATATCCTCTTCCCTCTTGACCCTTGAAAACTTCCATCACACCAAACTCAAAATAAATCTCATTAGAGGGTTAGTGCACAATCAAAAACTCACATGTTCTATAAGAGCAATATGAGTTACTTTAAACATTACTACTCCACTGATGTTATGTGAAGCTCTTCCACCCAAAAAAGAATTCCACTCAACACTAGTAAAAGAGAGAATGCAAAATAAAAGACATAATCTGTCTAAAACAGAACAGTCCGCAAAGACGAATTTTTTCGAGGCACTTACCGCTCAGATCGAAAAACTTTGAACTAACGAAAGATGCATACATATCTGAGGATCACGCACAAATTTTCAGATTTAAATAATTTTCTGTGATTTTACAGAAGCAAAACGGTGAACAGCAGAAATCTGTTCCTGCGCAGAAATCCAAATCTAGCATCATCTTCCTATTAGAGGCCTTACTTGGCACAACAATGCAAGAAAATAAAGATACAAAGGCATTTACAGAAGTAAAACACCTTGACTCAAATAAAATAAAAATAGCAGAAATAAAAACAATGGGTTGTCTCCCACAAGCGCTTTTCTTTAAAGCCTTTTAGCTAGGCATGATAATTTTGATGATGCTCTCATATGTATAAGAGTGAATATGAAAGAGCATCAAGAAGCAAATATCAAACACATTTAAGTCTAACCCACTTCCTATGCAAAGGAATCTTGTAAGAAAATAAATCAATAAAGCACAAAGTGACTAGCATAGGAAGGCAAAACAAGTGCAACATCAAAACTTTCAACATAAAGAGAGAGACTTAATATTATTGTGATGTATGAATCCATGTCTCCCTCTCTCATAATAACTTCCAGTAGCATCATTGATAAAATCCACAATATAACCATCACATGAAACATTCTTATCATGACCCATATGCATAAAGGTATCAATATTTTCCACATAAGCAAATCCTTCTTATTAATAACAATGGGAGTAGGATCATCATAAAGAACTCGAACATGATAGACAAGTTGTATATTAGAGGGATGGTTTTGAAATCCCTCCATAATTATGACAAGTTTCATGAGGATGATTGTAATTATAACCTATGTCATAGTTATCTTTATAATAATTATCAAAGACTGGAGGCATAGTATCATCATAAACAATAGAATAGTTATCTTCCAAAGTGTGTTCATTTGTAAACATATCATCATCATTTTTACTAGAAGGAGAGGTCTCAACTATAATCATCAGTAGCAAAAGGATTTTCAAAAACATCACAGGAGGAGAGGTTTCAAAATATAATTATTACTAGCAAAAGGATTTTCAAACACCTCATCCCCAAGCTTAATGCTTCCTATATCATCATTGGAAGGAACATGGATAGTACTAATAGTATAGCAATTATTAACATCATCATTTTCAGAATTGGTACCCAAAAGATTTTCAATATCAAAAGTAGTGTGCTTTTCCCAATCATGATCACTACTATAAGTAACAGGCATAGGATCATCATCGAATTCAGACTCATCAGCAACAACTATAATAGGAGCAACATGCTTAGGGGAAGATACCGTTTCCTCTCTCCTTTTACTCTCCTCTCTTCTTCTTCTTCTTCTTCTTCTTCTTTCCCTCTTTAGGAGGGAGAGGCTTGAAAGGAGGCTTCACCACATACCCTGGTTTATTGTTAGAAACAATAGAAGAAGCTTGGGAGGATTCCTCTCTTTCATTAATAAGAAAAAACACATTAGTCCTTCATATTTTGGTAAAGTCCCATCTTTTATAATATTTTGTATGTAAGTATTTGCGTGGCAATTATCAACACAATAAAGATGACATCCATGCAACGCTATTCATATCAAAAGCACTCATATCTAACAAGAAGTTTTTCTTGATAACTCTTCACACCCCAAAAATAATGTAAGTTCATCATGCTGATTAGGAGTGATCATGTTATCACAATAAACGCAGTACTCATTGGATTCGAAATACTATTATCATAGCCTGAGCATTGAAAATTGAAATGACCCACTTTATAGCAAAGTTCACAAATAAAAGGATAGAGGGCACAAACTTTTTACCAAGATCATTAGAGCCTGTACCACGTTCTAGTTTTTTCATTCCTATGATGGATACAATATTCTTCTTCGATTTGATTCTTTTCACAAGGTCTAAGTGCTCCACAAAAATTAACATGCTTATAAGAAATAGTATTTTCAGAAGTTTGAGCATGTTTATTGCAATCATTAGTAACAATTTCATTTTCCATGCAAGTGTCTTTGAAAGGTTCATGATACATGTCCCAATTTTCTTTAGGAACATTAATATGAGAAGCAAAGGCTCTACAATAATCAACAATAATTTGAGATCAAGACCATATTTAGCACTAAGCTCATGAAACTAGCAGTTTCAGCGAAAGACTTAATGCAATCATACTCATAGTTTATACCTGATTCTTTACCTTTGTCGTTATCCCAATCTTCAGTATTGCTTTGAATTGTTTCAAGAAGATCCCATTTAGCTTCAACCTTCTTACTTGTGAAAGAACCCTCTGAACAGGCATCTAGATAATCCTTGCAATGACCTGAAAGCCTTGCATAAAAATTAGTAACAATTATTTCCTCAGGAATAGGACATTTGAGTATTAATATTTTCAGTCTCCCCCAAGCTTGAGCAATGCTTTCTCCATCACGAGGACAAAAATTATAAATGTAATTCCTATCTAAATGCATTTCATAAGGAGGATAAAATTTAGAGTAAAAGAGAGATTCAAGCTCCTTCCACTCCGAATGATGAGGATCATCCAGTAGATCATACCACTCCCTTGCTTTGTCCTTAAGTGACAATGGAAATAATTTCTTCATGGCATTTTCTCTTGATAAACCTGCAACCTTAAACAACTCACAAAGTTCTGTAAGTTTCAACAAGTGATCACGTGGATGGACTGTTCCATCCCCTGCATAACGTTCATCCATAACCTTTTCAACAATTTCCATAGGTATTTCAAAAGGAATACTTTCAGTAGTGGATTTAGAATATCACAAGCATCATTAGAATTATCACATATGGGAGACAAAGTATTATCAAAGCAAATTTTCTCCTCCAAAGCTGGGGAACTAAAAAGATCATTTTCATCAAAACTAGCTTCCCCAAGCTTAGACTTTTCCATAGCATTAGCAATAATGGTGTTCAAAGAATTCATGCTAATAACATTGCTATCACTATTATGCAAACAAACTTCCATAGGTTTTTAATTTTCTCTTCAAAAGCATCATGTCCTAATTCAATATAAAGTTCATAAAGATCTCTAATTTTTTTGTTGTTTTCCATTAAGCCTAACTAGTGAAATAAAAACAAGAAACAAAAAGATATAATTGCAGAATCTAAAGGAAATACCTTCGAGCACTCACACGTCAGCAACAGTGCTAGAAAATAGCTAAGTAGCTGGAGGATGTGAGTACCTTTTACCTTACCTCCCCGGCAACGGCGCCAGAAAATAGCTTGATGTCTACGCACGCTTCTATTCTTGTAGACAGTGTTGGGCCTCCAAGTGCAGAGGTTTGTAGAACAGCACAAGTTTCCCTTAAGTGAATCACCCAAGGTTTATCGAACTCAGGGAGGTAGAGGTCAAAGATATCCCTCTCAAGCAACCCTGCAATTAAGATACAAGAAGTCTCTTGTGTCCCCAACACACCCAATACACTTGTCAGGTGTATAGGTGCACTAGTTCGGCGAAGAGATATTAAAATGCAAGTGATATGGATGATTATAAGTGGTAATTGCAATCTGAAATAAAAATGGCAGCAAGCAAACATGAGCAAATGAGAGTAAACGGTGTTTCAATGCTTGGAAACAAGGCCTAGGGATCATACTTTCACTAGTGGACACTCTCAACAATAATAATATAATTGAATACATAGATATTTCCTCTTCACTATGCTACTCTGAATTATTCTCTCGTTGGATAACGAACACCAATCCACTGCGTAGGGCTATAAAAGCACACCTTAAAGTCGCATTCCACATCTAGGAACCCCACACTGTCAACTTGAGCGCCCTAAATAGTACTAGACAAACACCACAATTTCATAGAGACATCCAACAAAAAATAACTCATGATAAGTATTCCTGTAATCTTTAGCCTAAGAGCCACACACGGTGCGCACACTGTCAACTTCGCACCGTGGGACAAAGGTGACTCCGGAGTTTACATTAATAAAACCACTCAAGTAGCATATAAGATAATGAAGAGTAACATCTATGGATTCAACTAGATTACAAAGCTCATGATCACATAAAGATCACACCATGGGAGAGAGAGATAAACCACATAGCTACCGGCATGAGCCCTCAGCCCCGATGAAGAACTACTCCCTCCTCATCATGGGAGGCAACAACGGCGATGATGGAGGCGGTGGCGTCGATGGAGATGGCTCCGGGGGCAATTCCCCGCCCCGGCAAGGTGCCGAAACAGAGATATATGTCCCCCAAATTAGGGTTTTTGGTGGCGGCGGAGCTACGGAGCTTTTCTGGAGAAATCGTCGATTCTTCCGTGAGTTTTAGGTCAGGGGCAATATATAGTCCAAAGGGCGTCGCGAGGCGGTGCACGAGGTGCCCACACAACCCCTCGGCGCGGCCAAGCCCCAACCGCACGGGGTGCGTGTGGGTGCTGTGGGCCTCCCCTGGACTTGTCCTTCTGGCTCTCGGAGTCTTCTGGCGAAATAGAATTTCTGTAATTTTTTCAGATTTTCTGAGCACTTTCATTTTTGGACCTTTTCTGCAGTGCACAGACATAATAAACAGAAACTGGCACTGTGGCATCTTGTTAATAGGTTAGTCCGATAAATGTCATAATATGATATAAAGTGCATATAAAACATGTGGCAATTGATATAAAACATGCATGGAATATCAAAAATTATAGATACGTTTGAGACGTATCATTGCTACCGAGTATCTTCTGAGTACTTCAGTCTTCGCGCATGCTGGCGTAGATATTTGTCGGGTGCGTGGTACTTGAGCCGGCAGCGAGTGCCCTCCCGATGGGAGTCGATGCGGCGTACATAGTCGACGCGGCGGATGTAGCAGCGTAGCGCAGGTGCGGCCGAAGTAATTTGTGTAACCTGTATGGCGCAGCCCTGAGTGTCAGGTGCGGCCAAGGTAATTATGTAGCCTGTATGGCGCAGCCCCCGAGCGTCGGGTGCGGCCAAGGCGAAATGTGTGATGCATGGTGTTTAGCTGAAGGAGTCGACGCGGCGGACCGGAGTCCACGCGGCAGAGCTTTGCGGTGGATGAAGTCAACGCGGCGGACCGGAGTCGACGCGGCGGAGTTGTGTTGCATGGGCAGTCGACGTGGCGGACCGGGGTCGACGCGGCGGAGTTGTGCTGCATAGGCAGTCGACGCGGCGGACCGGAGTCGACGCAGCGGAGTTGTGCTGCATAGGCAGTCGAGGCGGCGGACCGGAGTCGACGCGGCGGAGTTATGCTGTAAAGTGAGTCGACGCGGCGGAGTTATGCTGTAGTGTCAACGCGGCGGACTGGAGTCGACGCGGCGGAGTTATGCTGTAGTGTCGACGCGGCGGACTGGAGCTGTGGAGGGAATCGACGCGTCGGAGTCGAAAAGCGCCAGCCCCCGAGTCGTCCTCCTTGTCAAGCCGGCGAAGCGGAGTCGATGATGCAGAGTCGATGAAGCAGAGTCGACAATCTGTAGTTGATGAAGGCACTCGAGTCGCGTGTCGAGTGCAGCGAAGAACTTGTTGTTGAGGACGAAGCGCCAGCCCCCGAGTGTCGGAGGCAGAGTCGATGAAGGCGAGGCCAGCAGCCCACGAGTGTTGGAGATGGAGTCGATGAATGCGAGGCCGGCAGCCCCCGAGTGTTGGAGGCGGATTCGATGAAGGCGAGGCCGCCAGCCCCTGAGTCTCGGGCGTGCCCTGCGTCGGTGTAGAGATTGGCGAGCGGCCGATGAAAATGCACAGCGCCGCCGTCGCCCCGAGTCACCAGTCTGTCAGGTACGCGCAGTCAAAGATGATGTTGTTGTTGATGTCAAGTGCCATCCCCGAGGGTACGTAGTGCCCTTCTAGGGAGCGGGCTTTTTGTGCTTGTAGTGCCGACGCTGATCACGGTCGTGGCGATGTAGTCGAGGCAGTCGAGTTGTGAGCGTTGAGCCCGACGAATTGTTGTAGAGGTTGCCGATTTGTCGATGAAGAGGTTGGTGTAGCCGCGGGCGTGACGCCAGCGAATGGTAGTAGAGGTTTCCAATTGCACTTCTGGCTTGCCGACTTGCCGATCTGTCGGGCGCACATGACTAAAGCCAATGCACCTTGTCCTTCCAGGGAGCGGGCCTTCTGTGCGGTACCGTCGACGCCGATCGTCAGCGTTGTAGTCGATGAAGTTTTTGCCGTCGTGGGCATTAATGCCGTTGAGTCGTTGTAGAGGCTGTCGAACCATGAACGTCAAGACTGTTGAGCCTGTACGCCGTCGCGGTCGAGTCATGGATAACGTGGTTGTCGAGTCGTCGAATATGTCCGCTGCGGGTCGACGATGGTTGAGGTGCCGCCGAGCTGGTCTTGTGCGTCATGTCCTCTTTGATGGGCAACGCAGGCGTGCATGCTCCAAGCGATCAGGTTCCAATCGATCCATGTTCATGTACATAAGAAAAAGATGGACGCATATCAGATAGACTAATCAAAGGGATTTGCATAGAAAAACTGGTTAAGACTGAATCCGTGCATGGACGCCCGCATGCAATGGCAGGTCTGGCTGCTCCCGTTCGCCGTGGTCGGGTGCACGGTCTGTATCCGTAGCGGAGCAGCCAAGTATACAGGTTCCAGCCGGACGGCCATACAGTTGCGTGGTCGTCTGTGTCCGTGGTCGACGCGCCACCGATCCAGCATGACTCCATTGCTCCACACGTGGAATGCGATACCAGATAAACATGCATGTGGAGGATGATTAGATCTTAAGTAAAGTAATTAAGGCATAGAATAATCAAAGAGAGATTATCAGATTGAGTAAGAAAAACCCGATCAGCCAAGGAACTAGGTCACGTATTGGTCCCAATGATATATCGATGTAGATACTGCTTCCTTTGGGCAGTTTGCTCCTGCTGCTACTCTCGTGGGGCCGCCGTGTGCCTGTACTGCTGCAGCAACTTCTCCACGTGGTCGTGTGCCTGCCTGTGCTCTCGTGCCGGCAAGGAGTTGCAGAGGCGGATCGAGTCCGTGTGCTGGATCGGTCCCGGCCGGCCGGCGTGTTGATGTAGATTCCGTGCGCTGGTGCTTGGTTCACCAGATCGCCAGCGACTTCCGGGTGGACGATGACGAAATCCAGATGCGATCTGGTCGTGGTTGTTGATGAAGATTGGAGCCACCAGAACGTTTGAATCCAGCGTGCGTTCTTCCCACTAACGGCGCCAATTGACGTGGGGTGGCCACGACAAATCCCAAGGTCGAGGTACCTAGGTTTCGTCGGGGAGAAAAGATGGCGCGCTGGTAGTTCCGGACGGCTGACAAGCAAGGATTTAGCCAGATTCGGCCCCTCATTGTGAGGTAAAGATCTACATCCTGCTTGTCTGATCTGTATAGATGTATGATGATGTCACATGGTGGCCGTAATGGCGATGGTGATGATGAGATGCAATCTCGCCAGGGCTATGCCTATCTGTTGTGTGTCGTATCCCTCTATGGGGGTGCCCCTGCCTGGCTTTATAAAGGGAGCCAGGTAGGGTTTACATGAGTTCTTGTCTTGTACCCAAGTTGTAACTTGTTGGGCTTCATTGGGCCGCCAGGTGGTTCGTAGACTGGATCACACCAGGTATACCAATAGTGGGGGACCCGAAGGGTATGCCCACGTCACACACACTGCTAGCGTATTGTTCGAGGAAAATTAACATCGCTAATCCTTCTAAATTATTGTAAAGTTGGTTGCCGGGGGCACAGCTCGGACCATAGTATATATATATCTTGGGCTGTCTTGTCGAGAGGCGCCGCGCGTACGCTGATGATCACCTGCTCCTATCGATCTCGGGCTCGTCCAGCCAGGGCAAGACAGTGCCAGCACCCTCGTCACCACCTGATCCATCAGCCCTGTCATCGACGTCCTTCGTCCAGCCCGATCCACCGGCGTCATCGTCCTCGTTCCTAGCGTCCCACCTGGAGCGCTTAGCGCCGCTCAAGCTTGTTTTTTCTAAGCAACTGGGACAGTACGTTGCTCTAGGGGGCTGCGGTGCTGGTGGCAGTGGTGCAACTGGGACGAGGTGCACTCGGCCCTTCTCGATGATCTTGATCTTGCGGTACAATTTGTAGGAGGCATAGCCATCCACGGCTGCATATCTCAGGTTCAATTCATCGAGTGGGGACTCCTCCCAAAACTCATGTCGTTTCTTTGGGAAGTCTTCCTTCATACGCATGTAGAAATTGGAGATGAGTGCATTTGCTAGGTCGGCCATGCAATTGCCTGTCCTCTCGGCTCCTTTCACCCGGAAATGCTTTTCAATATCCATGTGTAAATCAAATGGGATAAAGAAGCCCGGCCAGGTTGTGTACATGACCTGAAAGTCGCCCCTTTTGTCGACCGAGGCGAATGAAATTCCCTTCGAACGAAGGAAGTGAGACAACACCGGAGGGCATTCATCCACCAGGCCGCAGCTACAGTTTCGTATGTATGAAGAAATCAAATACTCCCTCCGATCCAAAACAAGTGTCACGGTTTTGAACTGGGTTAGTGATGCATGTAAAATGTATACATGAACTTTGCATTATATTACTTATATTTAAATCATATTTGCATCATATAAGGGTTATATCATTGATTTATATTGATTTTGGGAATATTTCATTGTTTCCCTATTTTTCTGGAATTAACCCTGCACTGGCAAAAAACCCTATTTTCTATATTTTGATATTTCAGGGACCCAAACGACGTCCAAATGACCTGGAAATTTACGAGCATCAGTTTTTGGAAGGAACAAAGCGTGGGAGCGAAGGAAGCGAACAAACGGAGGCCCGAGGGCCAAGATAGGGTGGCCCACGTGGCCAGATTCCTTGGCCGCGTGGGACCCACCATCTGGGCCTCGAGGTTGCGTTGCCGT
Organism: Poa pratensis; assembly: GCA_947311845.1. Lineage (NCBI taxonomy): Eukaryota > Viridiplantae > Streptophyta > Magnoliopsida > Poales > Poaceae > Poa > Poa pratensis. The sequence continues at coordinate 39,632,750 of CAMZMU010000048.1, forward strand.
AGATCTTTTCTCCAGAATCTCGTCTTGACCTAAAAACTGACTAAAAATAGTCCCCGACGCCCTTCGGAGGAGCGCCCCGAAACACAGAAACCACGAAACAGAGACCTGAGTTGCAGATTGGAGGGGGAAAACTCCGGCGGGGCGCTGCCGGGTGGTCTCCATCTTCTCCAACGACTTCTCCACCGTCTCCATGATGAAGAGGGAGTAGTCCACCCTGGACTATGGGTTTGTGGAAGTAACTTATGTATCTCTCCTCTCTTGAGCTTCACTAATTAGTACCGTATGAGCTGCTGAACATGATTACGGTCATCTATGTAATACCTTTGTGGTGGATCTTTTTATGAGTTAATATATGTTTGAGATTGCAATAGTTTTGTTTCAGTTATGAAAGTAGATGCATATTATGTACCCCGTTCTTGTTTACTTGTTTGATCAAATGTGTATGAGAGCGTGTGAGGGGAACGTGTGCATTAGTTGGAGTAACGGGGGTGGCTAGTGCGGTGAACGTGAGAGAAAGTTCGCGATCCACTTGGGTTTTTACCTTACTTTGTTGCCTCACTAGGGATAAAGAAAAATACCTTGCTACCGGAGATGTGGGTGTGACCATTGCCACTACTCCATGACTAGATCTAGCATGTTCTTATTTTAACTTCATGTCATGAAACTTAATGCTATGCTCTGATTTATCTTAATTACTAAGGTGTTATGATTTAGTTCGCATCTTGGTGGAGTATAAGAGAGATTAATAAACAAAAGATCTCTATGTTAGGACGTGATGCCCATATAATTAGTAACTTGTCATGAAACCTTTTGTTGCAATCTCATATGTCAATTCTAGTGTTCCATTGTCTACCACTTTATTAAAGAGAGAGTGCATTTGTGAAACCATGAACCCCGGTCCATTTTTAATCATAAGAAACACCTTTCCAACAACTTTTATCCACTTTACATTTTCTGCCTTTTACATCTTGCATTCACAATACAAAACCCAAAAATATCATCCATCATTGTTTCACCATCCTTGCATATTTATTTATCATCATTGCATATTTATTTACTGTTTTGCATTCATTTTATTTTCATATCATTCTCACACCTTGTGCTTGACAACCACTTGGTGAGGTTGAGGGCACAAACAATTTACTTTGTTTTGTAGGTTTTCAAGAGAAGGATAAGAAGATAAATCTTTCACTACTGATTCCCCGAGAGTTCGATATTAAACCCTCGAGTCACCCCTCGTGGGGAAAACCGTCTTTCCTATACTATACACTCTGCACTTGGAGTCTCAACCTAACCCATATTCTTTTGACGCAGGTAACTACGTCAAGGGCCATCAAGACAGTTTTCTGGCGCCGTTGCCGGGGAATCATTGCTGTAAAGGTTTATCCAAGGGTATCTCACAACAAAGTCAACTTCATCACCAACTTGTGCAAACACCTAAGCTTGGGGAGGTTGCACCTACGTGAGCATCATCTTATCCATCTTTACCTTCAAATCATTTTATTTTGTTTTGTTATTGTCTTGCATATCATATTTATATTTCGGTTTCATATTTTATTTTCAGTTTTGCATTTTGTGTTGCATTTGTTATTTCGGTTTGCATTGTTTAGTATCATTTTATTTTCAGTTTTGCATAAAAAATTAAAAAACACATAAAAACTTGCATAATGGAAAAGAGAACCTTTTGGCCATTTAGTGTTAAGAACTTTCCTCAAAATATGAATATCCCTGTTGAAAAATTTGAAGTAGATCATAATATCACTAAAATGATTTATGAACACCGTTTTTATGGGAAACCCAAGGAAGATCCTATACTTCATCTTAAGAAGTTTAATGAAAGATGCAAAGTGTTAAATTTGAACCATGCCAATGTTAATATGATTAAAGTTAAGCTTTTTCCCTACTCCCTAGCTGGAAAAGCCTTAGATTGGATATTAAGATGGCCACCTGGAAACTTTAGCACTTGGTTTAATTTAAAAGCTTCATTCATTGAAAGATTTTGTTCCACTGAAACAGTTTGTAATTTGAGACAAATAGTTATCACCTTTAAACAAGAAGAGGATGAACCTTTGGTAAAAACATGGGAAAGGTTTAGAGGTATAGCTTTTGGAATGGAACATGGTCTTAGAGATTGGATGCTCATGCATATATTTTATAGAGGATTGTCTGAAACCTCTAGAGTCTTTTTGGATAATGAATGTGGGGTTCTTTTATGAATACTACTGCTGCTAACACTCATATTCTACTTGATGGCTTGCTTTTGGAAGTGAAAATTAAAGAAAGTTTAGAAAAAGCCCAAGTACCGAAGATGTTTTTGATGACCGTCATGAAATATTTAATCTATATAATAGGGAAGAAAAGTTGAGGAAGTTAAAATGCTTAGTGAAGTCAAGGAACCATTGCTTGACTTAGAGAATTGTAGCTTGCATGAATTAATATCTATCTTACAAAAATTTGCAAGTGATCCTTCCATTAATGTTAACCAAGCAGGTTTTGGTTCTTATATTGCTAATCATGTTTTAAAAGAAAAGATTGCTAGGTACAACCAAGAAGCTATGATACCACCTAAGCTTGGGGATATATGGATTCCCAAAGTACTAGTAACCATTGGAAAAGAGACACACCATGCTATATTAGATCTAGGATCTAGTGTCTCTGTTTTATCTAAAGAATTATATGAAGTTCTTGAATTAAAGAATCTTGAAAAATGCTCTATTGAACTTGCACTTGCTGATGATTCCATTAAACATGCTTTAGGAAAAGTAAGTGATGTTATGGTAGAGTTGCATATGACATTTGTACCTGTTGATTTTCTAATCATGGATATGGGGAATAAAACCTCTAGTCCAATTATTCTTGGAAGACCTTTTCTTCGTACCACAGGTGCTATCATTGATTCAAAAGAAGGGAATGTGAAGTTTCAGTTTCCACACAAGAAGTGCATGGAACACTTCCCAAGGAAGAGGGACACATCAAAGTTCAAGCTCCCTCATGAGCTTCGTCCACAATAAATATCAAGTAAGAAGCCTAGCTACATGGCTATAAAGAAAGCGCTTTACGGGAGGCAACCCGGTTGTTTTTATTTTTGATTTTCTTTGTGTCCTCTTGCTGTAACAAGAGACTTAGTTTTTAGTTTTGTTTCTGGAATTTTTAATAAAGTGCCAAGTTTTACCTATTTTGGTTTGAAAAAGTTGCTATTTGCATTCGGAGATTTTATTCCAGCACGAATCTGTGCACGGTATGATTTTTAATTCCTATTCTGTAACTCCGAATGAGCTGATATTTGAACTGTAGTTGCAACTTTTCATCCTCTGTAAGCATGAATTTTTCAGAATTTTTCGACATATTTAAGTAGGGTAGAAAAATACGTTTTGCTGCTGCTGTTTTTCTGGACAGATTCTGTCCCATTTTGTTTGATGCATTCTTTGAACTTTTAACTTGAATCTTTTTATCCAATTGAGTTTATAAGTAGGCATACAACATTATACACTTTCTGGACATTCATATGAATTTTTGTTTAAGGATTTTATGCAGCAAGTAATTCATTTGTCTATCACTACTAATGTCACCCCACAGAAAAGAAATGGGAGAAACGGTGTTTTGAAGTTTTTTCACAGGGATTAGAGGAGATGCACCAAGAGCTATCCAAGGATGGTGAAGACCATAAGCTTGGGGATGTGAAGACAACCCCACTGGACCAACACACTCTCGGTTTGCACACGTCTAACTTCTGTTTTTCGATCAATGCACTTTATCGCATAAACTTGGAGCGTCTTTTATTTGCTTTTTATTTCGGTTTGATTTTTGTTTGTCTTGAGACCACCACTATCATTTATATATGAGAGAGCTACTGGAAATTTGGGTTGAATTAAGTTGGATGCTATTAAAAAGATTGGGAAAGGGATGTTTGAGTTGATTCAAAAAGATACATATAGTTGCATGATTCATATGCTTTTAATGAATATTAATTTGCAAGTGTTTTATCAAGAGCTATCTTTTATTCATGTTTTGATGCTGAATGTTACTTTACTTTGTTTAACATGGATTGGTTAGTTCTATGGACACTTATGCATGCATTTAGACGGTCAACTTTCTCCCTCTTGCTAGCCCAAAAATTCCAACAAGTAAAAACTTGTTTTCCAACACCTTCAACCAAAGTTTTTCCAGTGAGTCCACCATATCTACCTATTAGCTTTATGCTATTCCGAGTATGTTTATCATGTTATTTTGTATTATCTATACTTCTGAATTAAAATGCTTATGTTATTGATTGTTATGGGAAAAGTTGGTTAAAAGCTCTCACGAACTTGATGCACACTTACTTTTATTGCACTTAATAAACATGACCATTGTGATTAAAATTATGAAGTTGTGAGCTTGACAAGAGTCTTGGTTGGGAGTTAGCTCATATGTGCTGTCACATGGCAAGCTTTCAACGTGCTCTTTATATTTTGTTGATATCATGTACTTTTGTTTATGGATGCTTATCATGGTGCCAAATAAATGTGGAAACTTAGTAAGTTTAATGAGTTTGTAAATGGCTAGAGAGACGCCTGGGCCGCTAATCTAAGCCATGCATCATTCATGGTGGAAATTTACTTACATGCTATGGTGAACCTTCAGTGATGCACCCACAATAAAAAGCTATACCAATAGTAAATAAAAGGGTGTAGATTGTTCATTTTGTTTGTTTGTCTTGTCATTTTGACATGGGCTTGTTCCATGTCCTGGGACAAGAGGTACCCCAGTTGACGCTCTTGATGACGCTATTATATTACTTACAATGACCTTAACTTGAACTTGCTTTGTGTCCCAAGTTGAGTAACACCGTGGTGTAGGTACTCGTATTCACGGGGCATGAGACATTCAACCCATACTTTGTCAAGCACACTACTCATATTTGCTTTCACTTTAAACTTTAACCATTCAAGATGCTATGATAGGGGTAATGAGAGCTTGACACCAATGAATACCACATTGCAAACATTAACTTAAGTAGAAGCATTTGGAAGTTAGATGAAACTTATTCATGTTTTACCTCTACTCATTTATATATCTTTCCAAAGTGTCCACCTTTTATATTCAGATTTCATAAGAATACTCTATGACCATTATAGGATGTTTTTACTTTTCATTATGCATACATTTGGTCCATAGTACTTTCTTCTATGTTACACTTTGTGAATTATCATTGAACATCCTTACATTGAATATTTGATATCACTTCATAATCTATCTTGTATATTGCTACTCCTTTGAAGAATGAATCATTTGACTCTATGTAGCAATAGTAATCATCTTTGATATCCATTGATAGTATTAAATTGCAAAGTCCATGTTAGTTTTATCACCTTCATACTCGAGGACGAGTATAGGTTAAGCTTGGGGATGTTGATGCATGTAAAATGCATACATGAACTTTGCATTATATTACTTATATTTCAATCATATTTGCATCATATAAGGGTTATATCATTGTTTATATTGATTTTGGGAATATTTCATTGTTTCCCTATTTTTCTGGAATTAACCCTGCACAGGCAGAAAACCCTATTTTCTATATTTTGATGTTTCAGGGACCCAAACGACGTCCAAATGACCTGAAATTTACGAGCATCAGTTTTTGGAAGGAACAAAGCGTGGGAGCGAAGGAAGCGAACAAACGGAGGCCCGAGGGCCAAGAAGGGTGGCCCACGCGGCCAGATTCCTTGGCCGCGTGGGACCCACCATCTGGGCCTCGAGCTCCGTTGCCGTCGATCTTTTTCCAGCCTCCGTCTTGACCTAAAAACGACTATAAAAATAGTCCCCGACGCCCTTCGGAAAGGAGCGCCGCAGAAACACAGAAACCACGAAACAGAGACCTGGAGTTGCAGATTGGAGGGGGAAAACTCCGGCGGGGCGCTGCCGGGTGGTCTCCATCTTCTCCAACGACTTCTCCACCGTCTCCATGATGAAGAGGGAGTAGTCCACCCCTGGACTATGGGTTTGTGGAAGTAACTTATGTATCTCTCCTCTCTTGAGCTTCACTAATTAGTACCGTATGAGCTGCTGAACATGATTACGGTCATCTATGTAATACCTTTGTGGTGGATCTTTTTATGAGTTAATATATGTTTGAGATTGCAATAGTTTTGTTTCAGTTATGAAAGTAGATGCATATTATGTACCCCGTTCTTGTTTACTTGTTTGATCAAGCATGTGTATGAGAGCGTGTGAGGGGAACGTGTGCATTAGTTGGAGTAACGGGGGGTGGCTAGTGCGGTGAACGTGAGAGAAAGTTCCGCGATCCACTTGGGTTTTTACCTTACTTTGTTGCCTCACTAGGGATAAAGAAAAATACCTTGCTACCGGAGATGTGGGTGTGACCATTGCCACTACTCCATGACTAGATCTAGCATGTTCTTATTTTAACTTCATGTCATGAAACTTAATGCTATGCTCTGATTTATCTTAATTACTAAGGTGTTATGATTTAGTTCGCATCTTGGTGGAGTATAAGAGAGATTAATAAACAAAAGATCTCTATGTTAGGACGTGATGCCCATATAATTAGTAACTTGTCATGAAACCTTTTTGTTGCAATCTCATATGTCAATTCTAGTGTTCCATTGTCTACCACTTTATTAAAGAGAGAGTGCATTTGTGAAACCATGAACCCCGGTCCATTTTTAATCATAAGAAACACCTTTCCAACAACTTTTATCCACTTTACATTTTCTGCCATTTAAAAATCCGAAAATACAAAAACACTTTTACATCTTGCATTCACAATACAAAACCCAAAAATATCATCCATCATTGTTTCCACCATCCTTGCATATTTATTTATCATCATTGCATATTTATTTACTGTTTTGCATTCATTTTATTTTCATATCATTCTCACACCTTGTGCTTGACAACCACTTGGTGAGGTTGAGGGCACAAACAATTTACTTTGTTTTGTAGGTTTTCAAGAGAAGGATAAGAAGATAAATCTTTCACTACTGATTCCCCGAGAGTTCGATATTAAACCCTCGAGTCACCCCTCGTGGGGAAAACCGTCTTTCCTATACTATACACTCTGCACTTGGAGTCTCAACCTAACCCATATTCTTTTGACGCAGGTAACTACGTCAAGGGCCATCAGTTAGTTCAAAACTGCGACACTTATTATGGATCGAAGGTAGTAGTAAATAATTAACGACAGATCCTCGTAGGTTATTTATGAAGCTAATAAAACCGAACGAGAACTGTAGATTCAACTATATAGATTCTTGAAACGGATTCAAATATAAAAAATAGAAGCAGAATAATAACCTGCTGTACAATATTTAAATCTAATCAACGTGAACTACTAGATCGAGGTTTTTACAAACGAATTATAATAGCTACTACATTGCGTTTTTTACAGGCCTATATACCCCACTGGAATGTTGTAGAAGAATTAAAACAAGGGGAAACGGAATAGGTTGGTCGAACACAGATTACTAAGTCGGGTTTTTGTACATACCTAGAGTACTGGAAAACCAGTACTTGCTTATCCAAGGCGAGTTGAACGACGGTGACCTCTTGTGTGACTTCATTGTTCGGATCAGCCTTCGTGTATTCAAGGTCTAGCCCCATAAACCTGTCCTCTACGCCTTCAAGCAAACTCTCGAATATGTCAAGGTTCCTCGTGACCTCCGCGCGGTCATTGGTGTACACAACGTCTATGCTTTGCTCGTCGTGGATAGGGAACGTGCGCTTGTGCGTGAAAGTGTCCATTTCGTTCATCGAGATGAAGGGGACGATGAACAGTACTGGTGAGAGATGGAGGAGAAGGAGGGGACACAGATTAGAACAGTGCGGTGGAATGCGGTGGAAACCGCGATGGGGCGTGGAAGTTGAGATGAGATGGTGGGAAAAAGAACCGCTGCATGCCTTGCCGACGGCCGTGCAATGTCAGGCCGCCTCTTCTGGCTTGTACGGCTGCCGCTGCGGTTATGTGGACTCCGTGGGTTCGGCATAACCCAGCCTCTCTGATCTTCGATTCTTTAAGCCGACGTCACTGGCTTTCGCGGTTATACTCGTAACTTCTCAATGGATAGTCCTTTTGGATTTTGAAGTGGTGCGTACCTATATTTTCATTCGTGACTTACTCCTAAGTCTCCGTGAACAGAAATAGACGAGTAGTACCAGGTAACGTACGGGCTTCGCAGGAGCAACGCGACGTGCTTAAGGTGTCATGGTTTGAGCTTCTCTTGCGTGGCAAGTTTGAGTTTCTTTCGGAGGAGAATAATGTGCTTGCCTTGCAGCTCTATCTTTTCTTTGAGGACGCGGATGGTTTTCAGGAGGTCGTCGTGGATAATTGCTTCCGAGTTAAGCCTGGCGTGGAGTTTTGACGCCGTTGTTTGAGTCTGTGTACGATAGTTTTGAGCTTCTCTCAGTCTCCTCAAATGCTCAGTAGATCGCTTGAAGGCATTGGCTAGCGGATCGTCTCGGGCTGCTAGTCGGGCTCTGGGTGATTCGATGTACACCGTTGTAGCGGTCTTTCTTTCGCGTGAAGGTTTTCATTGGCTCTGCATGAAGTTATGCACATATATGGTTGAATTGGTTGTGTGATCAGTCTAGGAGAATTTGGAGAGGGAAGAGGAAGCTAGAATCGAATGACAGAAATAATAAAGTGGATGTGGTGAAACTGATGTTGAGATAAATACCCGGTCGCTGCAGTAGATCCTTTTGTAGTCTTCCTTTTCTTTGCAGCAGCAGGGCGCCCGGAGAGAGGAGGGGGCTAAATTCTGAGCAAAGGAGAGGACTGGATTCGCGGTGATAGGGACGACCAGAGGGATGATAGGGATAAGAAGAGAGGGAGATGGGACGGAGTGGACAGGACGATGGACTGTTTTGATTACGCACGCGTGAGCATGTGTATGGAATATAAGGGGAATTAGTCTGCCACCGTACACCTAGTCTTTGCGTTCATCGAATGCAGGTACACACGCTCTCTGCATGGTTACGCGTGTGCTGTCTGTATCAATACACACGTACGCTTAACTAGATTGACAGAAAAACATAACGGGCGGTGCATAGGGACGAACCTCGAATTAGTGCATGCTCGCACAGGAGCAACGCGGTTCGTAGTACTGACTATATTTAACCCGATGCCCCTGCTGGGCGCTTCTTTATTACTTTGGTCACCGCTTCAGTCTCCTTGCAGATGAGATCGTTTTCTGGTTCTGCAGGCAAGTCTGGTTTACGAGATGCTTGATCTGCTTAATTAGGTCCATGTTGCGTGCTCGGTTCTTGTCTAGGGCTCTTATGTACTGCTCGAGCCTCTTGTACGCCGCCTGCGCGTCGGTGTAAGCCTCATTTGACAACTCGAGGTATGCGATGGTTTGCTGAAGGGTCTTGACTATATGGTCGGCCCGGTCTGTGTTCTGGGCTTCGAGACACTGGATGATATGCTCCTCTACCGAGATGGATCCAAAGCCGGTGACACTGGGACTATCAGTCCTATAGGTTTACATCCAAAGAAGTACGAATAAGTCGAGATGGTTGTATGTATCGAAAGGGAAAGTTGTGACGGAACTGAGATCAAGTGATGAAACAGATACCGGGCTGCTAGGATATGCTCAGATCCCTCTGTGATGTTCTTCTTATTTGGAGCAGGATAGGAGATTGGTGGAGACGTCATGGCCGGTCCTCACGAGGTGGAGAAGAGAAGGACTAGAAGGAGTATGCGTTGGGAATTTGTTAAGGTCGTCGGCCATTTTGGCTACACCATTTTCACATATTTATCGCAGCTCCAAAATCGGGGCGATAAATGTGACGCTAGGTTATCTACGTGTTGTTTGTCTAGGTAGCTATTAGGTGGTGTCGAGGACTAAGGTTGTGACTCGGCCAATGCGACACAAACCGTACTAGACGGGGAAGTCAACGTGTGTTGAGAATTTGCGTTAGTAGCCGACTCCGGCTAAGCGGAGGGTGACAGAAGTAGCACAGTCTAGAAGAGAAGAAGGCCAAAAGTGAGCGGCAGGACTCACTTACACGGCGATCAGGAGCGCTCACAGAGGCCCACCTAGGTGATAGACGTAGAGTGGAGAAAGGGTCCAGTCTAGATGGACCGTGTTCTGGACAACATGCTGATGTAAACTTAGCGCTTCTAGCCACGAGCGCGCGGCTGGGAACAAGACAGTGTGCGCATGGTTAGCCGCGCTCCATGTGTGCATCTAATAATATTCTAACTAAACTATCTTTGCTCACGTAGTCACCAATGCGAATCGAGAATTAGAGTCGTTACTCGGTCAGAGCGACATGGGCCTTCCTAGGTAAGGATACCGGTCTATATCGAGAGTTGGAGTCATATGTCAGCCGAGGCGACGTCGGCTCAGTTAAGCTGGAGACGCAGCGACGGCCTGAACAGCGGAGACAGGAGTCGCGAGCAAATATGGGGACCCTCCTAGGCGGGAATCCGGACACGAACGGAGTCTCTTGGAGGATCGACTGGACCGAAGGCAGTGTGTTCATGTGAAAATAACGCTGCAGGTCACGAGCGGTTGTTTAAATTTCCAAGGGTCGGCGTCGGACTACTTAGCTATCCATGTAGTATACCTAGGTACAGCTTTAAGTTCCTGTGTGTAGTTCGACCAAGTCAGCCTTGTTCCTGTTCATTAATTTGCTCCTTTATGTTCTGCGACGCCGAGGTTTCTTCTATCCGACGAACGTGCGCTGCCGCCGGCTGCAACGCTGATTGAACAGGGTCTGCAATTAGCCGGATCATGTTGAAACCAGCCTCGCCATCACGCACGCGAGCAGCCATGTGTGTGCCTTGTTCTCTGTCGTCTATAATTTTGGCGTTTAGAGCGTTGGCGATGTACCACACGCAGCTACATGTAGAAGATCTGTTGCATCACCATTTTGTTTTCACATGCGGGCTCTTCTAGGGCTCGTCTGTAAACTCAGTTGCCTTTTCGTGTTCCATATGACGTGTGTACACCACACAGACTTCTCGCGATCTCCAGTCTACCACGCGTCTGTGACGACGCAACACCCTTGCCTCATATAATGCTACTCACTGCCATTTGTTTGTTGACTCAACAGCAGCACTACCGTCGACTCAGTAGGTACACGATGGTGCGCCACAAGAAGACTGCTCGATTGTCGTGTGTGGCTCAGTGGAGAGCTGCCTGCCTCATCTTCCGATTTCGGAGGTTTCTCCCCGCCTACACGCCATCGGCGCGTAAGGCACAAGTGCTCGAGGAGCAAAAGTAAGGGGCAGATCTGGAGAAAAGTGAGGAGCCGGCAATGGAGGAGTCGGAGGATTCCTTTGAGCGCGACGCTGAAGCGCGTCTTGAGTGGTGGGAGGTGGCTGAGCGCAGAGCCGAGGGAGCTGGGTTCCAGGCCGCAGAGGCCATGGCGGTTGTGCGCGAGGCCAAGAAGGCTGGAGACGACGACCGGGCCATGATCGAGGAGCATCACGCTGTCGAAGCCTCCATCGCTAATAAGCTAGAAGAAGACAGGTCACGTGCATTCAGTGATGCTGAGGCCTTGGGCTTCCGCGAAGAGACATGCTGTACATCTGATTATGACGATGAGTGGTAGTGCCGCAGGATATTGTAATGGTTATTTTGCCCTTTTGTTCAAGGTATCGATATGTAGCACAAGAAATCGGTGTAATGTGGATAAAAGAAGTCTTTTGTTACGGTAGTCAATGTGTCATACGTGAGATTTACTATAAGCCATGGCAAGGCAGGCATGGACTGTTTACTGATCACCTATTTCTACACGGGTGATGGCTGAAAATATCCGGGACAGGTCCCGACTCGAAGGTGTTGAATGCCACGTCCCCAACAATGGTTATGTGTCAAAACCGTTGTTTCTATTCGTCTCGTGCGCGAATGGTGGTTCGCGAAGATAAAGCGTAAGGCGTGCCTCCCGCAAGAGCTCAAGGTACCACGGAAACGTTTCGAAAACGAGTACATCTGGCCGCCTCGCGGACGCGTACATGCATGTTGTCGCAAGTTTGTGCGCGAACGCACCTTCTAGCTCATACAACATTGAGGTGATATGCATAGCTATCATATTCAACTAGCCTACGGTGCTTCCGAATGATTTCAAAACCCAAACAAGCATCCAGGGTAGCGTACTTGATTCGGTCCAGGCTGAGCGAAAATTCCCCCCATCCTTTCCGATTTAGCTCTTTTATCTTCGGCTCCTTCTTATCAAGCGTTGTCCCGATGTAGGCGTTGGCCAGATCATACAGCGCCGGAGGCTGGTTCCTTGTAGGATTTGGGATTTCTCTCTGGAGGTCGCACATGCACGCGATGTCGAGTCCGTAGTACGCTAACATGCGTGCATCGTTGTTTATTGCAGCCCCGCAGAAGAGAATCTCCTTATCTCTCAGGAATTGCCGGAGGAGTTCCGGCACTGCGTCGGCTTGATATATCTGGTAGACAAGCGTCTCGTACGCCACGGACAACTGGAGAACGGCGGCACGCTGCTTCTTCTTAGCCGGAAGATACCTTCGCTCCGCCTTCTTCGGGGCGTCAGCGAACTCGCAATCGAGCCCAACGCACTTGGCCTGCGCGTTGTCCAGAAACTCTTGCTTGACGCGGCATATCCACTCCTCTACTTCTGCCGCACGCTTAGTGACGGTCACCTTGAATTTCATGCCTTCTTTCTCGAAGTAGCAGGACAGCGGGTCTTCCATCACGGGCGACATGGGGTGCGAGAGGTTGGTAGCGGTGGCTATCTGTTCTGGTAGATGGATATGGAACGAGAGTACTGGCGTCTGGTTGACAGTCTTAGATCCGATCCGAGGGGTTTATATACGCACCGGGATACGAACAGGCTTGGAGTGGACTTCATGTGAACGCTCGAGGAAATCACAATTAGATGTTCACGTCATGTTTAGGGATATGAATAGTCAACAAATGGCCAAGCAGGGCCTTTAAGGATGGTGCAGACTGTAGATTATGGACGGATTGGAGGTAGGCTAGGCTGATAAAGACGCGTTATTTTCCGCCAAGCACTTATGCTATGGTTTACAGTCCTCGGAAGTTGAACGCGTAGGCGGGCAACACCACTCGTTTGGCCGGCGATGCGTCTCCTGTGCAGGTTGGTTTCCCAGCGCAGACTTTATTAGCCTGTTCAGTTATCTAAAGGTTACAGAAGATCGTTGATCTGCCCTTGTCTAAAGGTTACAGGCTGATTTCGCGATCTAGTGTGAAGATGGCGCAATTCTCTAATCGTGTTTAAACTGTATGCGATGCCCAATGGGTGGTCAACCTCTGTTTCATCTATTGAAAGTGAGAAACGAATCGACAGCGGAGCCTTGAGCTTGTTGTTTTAAGAGGAGCATTGCGGCAAGTCAATCGACAGTGTATCGTTCTACAAGCCACCCCTGCACTACCAAGGTTACAATCGTCAACTTCGGTTGTTCCTTTTTTTCTGCGAATAACTTCGATTTTTTGTTACCATGGACAGACAGAATGTTACAACCTGCAAGAAGATGACGCCGACGAAATACACCGAACTGGAAGGAGAGATGCGTAGGAAGGCCAGGGACAAGGAGATATCTGCAACAGTTTCTGGCGATGAGGAAAGTGAACTGTCGGATACCGCCGACAGCGTGGCCGCCAAGCGCCAAGCTACGCTTGCGCTGGATTCTCCGGCCGCTCGAACCATCGCGCACCGGGACAAGTTCGTCAGGCACTTGGTGGAGTACGCAAAGGAGGAGCAGGATCGCATCAGGAGTCAAGCAGTAGAGCAGGGTGCGGCCAAGAGGCTCAAGCTTCTCAACGACACTAATCGAAAGGAAAATCAGATACTTGCTAAAGTGCCATCGGAGGTGATCGTTATCTCCGATGATGAAGAATAGGGCAACAAGTTGCGTCATGTCGTAGCTTCTCTGTGGTTTCTATATGGCCATTCCATTTTCATCTAGCAGTGTACTGGGACTATTGTAAGATCTATGTGGTCGAAGGGTTTATCCATTTCGTGGCAATTCCAATATATGTACTCGATTTTCCCTAATTGCCTATGATCGTGAATTTATATTTCTTTGGCTATTTGAAGTGTCCGACCTACGTAGACGTCCCATCTTGCTTAATCTTAGTAACTTGTATTCTATTGATATGAGTGTTCTGTATCAGAGAAATTTTACATTAGTTATTCTCCGTTTAGAACATATCGGTACTAATACTAATATAGTTGTAGATATCCTTTAATAATTGCAATAGCAAGTGAACGGTAATTGCAATAGCAAGTGAACGGTACTCTCTCGCCTCGATTCTGGGCTGTTTACTGAAGGGACATGGTATATACAAAAGCCTATATTAAACGTCAGTGGAGTAGGTTTGGCATGATAAAATCTATCTCTTACAACGGCTTGTCTATTAGATTTGACAACTGTCAACCATATCCTTTTTTGGGTTTGGATCGAAGAGTTCAAGTGATATCACCCATCGGCTTCTATTAGTATGTATTGACAGGGTCTGCCCACGGGCGCGGCGTGCCACCGCGCCAAGGCCTACTAGTAGCTAGTAAAGAGGTATGTAACAAATGAATGGTTGTTGAAGCAATACATATCACCAAGAAGACCGTGCAATTTTTTATTTTTGAGATAAGGCTGAGATTTTCGAGGGCATATCGCCCGACACAAGACCAGTAATAGGCGCTGGTACTTCATACTCCCAGATTAGCACTTCGTTTACATGACATGACCACCCGATTTTCGCTTCCCAAACTCGTATCCATGATGAAGATCTGTCTGCTAGATACATGGTGGTTTAGAGTAGCGGATGTTCGGGAAGTAGATACTCTGGAGCAAGATGTTCCCATAGGCAGATGTGCCCATAGGGGAGGGATATTGTATATTGGGAGCCAATGATTCTTTGGGAGAGAGAGGAAGGGGAGCTTGCGGGAGATATGGACACACACACACACAGAGAGAGAGAGAGAAGGAGGGGGGGGGGGGGGCATGCGAGGAATAAGGGAGGAACAAGTCATTTTTTCCCTTTGTGAGACGACATATCGATTTTCTTCCACTGATCAGCCAGTGGATTAGAATTATACTCTTGGCTAAAATTTTTGCCCAAACAAAGTGAGAAGGGCTCTAACATTGGCAAGTGGGCATGTCATTAAAAATTTAGTGTAGATTTCCGAATAAATAGCTATGTGTTGTAGTTGTGCTTTTGTGCTACATATTTGCCTTAGGATATGTCTTATGCAATGAAATCCACTGGAATTGTAGATTTTCTTAGACAAGTCCGTAAATGTGTGTTTCCCTGCAATATTTTTTTTACACTCACATTTGAACGTATGTTTCCTGCAATTCACAGTTCACACCTCAATTGATTTCCCATTGCCAAGAAGCATTTTCTTAGTTGGATTCACTACCCAAATAACGGTTATATTGTAATTCACAAATAAACTACTTGACCATTGCCAAACAAGAAAATTGCTTAGTTTGATTCTCATTCTCTCCGGAGTTTGGTTCTTTCATCCTTACGATGGATCTTGCCGTCATTCAATGTGCACCAACCTTATGACAAGTATGTCTTATTATGAATGGTTGCAATGTAGAATTTTTTTTATCTCAGGTAAATTTGCATCTTTTATGAGTGGTAGCACCTTCATTATAAAGAGAATGTGGACCAGTTTACAAGCCTGCAGATAATACACCTTGATCCTTTTTCTCTTGATTTCTTGTGATTGTGCTTGAGTCATAGCCAGTAAAGAGGCATGTAACAAATGAATGGTTGGTGAAGTAATACATATCACACATATCTAGCCACACAAGGATAAGCCTTGAGCCTTCCCAAGGCTACATAAGGATGCGTAGCTCGATATACATTTTTTTCATAGATTGCAGGTTGCTCTGTTGGTTAATGGAAATTACAAATATAAACGTCTTCTTATTTAGATTCGCGATGATTAAATTAGGCCACGGGTTTGCTTGAGCGCATGCTGCTCAGATAGGAATGAGATGTATCAGGAGGCTTAGAGTCAAGGTCAGATACAAGGTCTGCGGATTTACTTTTAGGAAGTGTGTTTCGGAGGTTGATTGTTGCCGATTGCCAACACCCTTGGTCTCTGTCCCGGGTACCCTAACAGCTAGTTTGTCCCATCCTAGCGACGTGGTGAGTTTGCTGGTTAACGAAACAGAGTCGGCGGCAGCGGCGCCGTCTATCCCTCAGCTGGTTTAGAGAGCTGGTGCCTGCGCGACCGGAATCTCCTGTGGTTCTCTTGGACTACTGTCCTCCATGATGTTCGCGAGATCGTGACAAGGTGTCGCTCCTCTCTGTTTTACACTCACCAAATTTGGTCTGCCAGTTCATGCAAGGGTGGTCACCGGCCAGCCAAATGCTTGGATCGATGGAGATTTTGCTGCTTAATTTCCATAACAGTCCGAGGATGGCTATCAAATTGGTGTTTGTGATTTTTGTGACGGCAAAAAAGAAGATAGTCGTGCGTTAACGTTTGCACGTGCCACAAGAGCTCAATTCCCACGTATTGACTGAGCATCTCTGTCTCTAAAGTTGGGATGCAGAGACTTCCCTTTGCGTTTTGGGTTACTGTAGATCGTTCAACGAGATGCTGATTGCTGAAGGGAGAAAAAAGGCGATGCCTACTATCTTCAGCAATCAGCAGCGCATATGTAGGCCGGGTCAGGATACTTATCTTTCAGTCTTCCCTAAAAAAGACTCAACGCATTGCTGACCCTGCTACACTCTGGTTCTAGTAGACTTTGTGTACCGGTGCCAAAATAAAAAAGGTACACCTCCAGAAAACAAGGGAGAAAAACACCGAACAGCACTAAGTAACGAAGTAAGGATTTGCAAACTCAAACCAAGCCTTTAGAGGGTGGCACTGAATACACAGACTCATCAACCCTTCACAAGTAATAAAAAGGGCATACATGAAGTTCCCAGGAGACGACTAAACATAAGTTTCAATGCCAAATACGTCAAGAGTTCACAAGTCTGATACGATAATGTCTTCACTCTACGGAGGGAACATGAATTAACTGCTCCTGATTCCGTTCTTAGATGGAACTGCTGCCGCTGCCTGCACAACAAATGCATGATGTCAACCGCTGGCCAGAGGCAGAAAATTTCCAAAATTTCAAGATTATCTTTGCCAGGCCTGTTTATTTCCAACTTACCTATTCCAGATCAGAAGGGTTAAGCCTCTCCACGGCAGCTTCAAGCTCTTTCTCATCGCGACCTATAACGAGCATCGTCCTCCGAATAACCTTGTGGTCTTTGTAATATGCTTTAACCATCTTTGCATACGAATGTATAAGATTTAAAGAGGTAAAATCAGTGTTTGTCATCTGATTCATCAAGTCAGAGCAAAAGTTTTAAAAAGAATGTAATGAGTTGTCGTTTGATAATTGCAACTTACCACGGAATATACAGGGAACTTCAGAACACCGAGGAACTTCGGTTCTTGTACTTTCCCCCAAAACTAAACAGGACAGAAAAAACCTATACATCAGCAGTCGAGAAAATGGGCACAATGTCATATTTTTTCACGACTAGCAGTGGGATTTAATATACTTGAAATGCATACTGAGAATAGTATACATGTCTATTCCCAGTAGGGAATTATTTCAGTTAATTAAGTGAATCTAAGGTTTTTCTTTACACATAATCACAATATGAAGGAAAATTGTAAACTAAGTTCCACCTTACACAAAAACTAATCCTGAATTTAAAAAAATAGCTGACTGAAAATTCCACGCAGAAAAGCACCATCTCCATATTCATAAGTCCATCTATTCGACCTAAATCAATCCCAGCTCATGGAAATCAGCAAGATTTTACGAGCCAAAACAAGATGATTATTTCAAAGGGCAGTATTTATCTCTGATGATTGCATTATAAAGCACTTGAGAATATCAAAACATCATAGCATTCCCGTGCTGAACACAAATGCATCAAAAAAGCAATTCAATACCGTCTGATGTGCCTACTTTCTTTTACTCCTGCTACGCTAGCTCTTGGGTCTGAATCCAAATGATACCAAACAACATAAGATAACTACTCAATTCTGGTAATTTTAAATAAATATAATTATTATCCGATTCAAATAATCAATGCATCAAGTTTTAGTATGCAAAATAAGAAAAAAAGGCATGATGCTTTGCATAAAAGCAGAGAGCCATGCTATAAAATAAAATTTTAAATAAGTTAGTCCTGATAACAAAATAGGACTTTAGGTTACAACTACACTTACTGATTGATTAATTGTGGGGTTCGTTTGTCTTTTTATATGTTTTTCTCTCCCACGATTTGTATGATTTTCACCTTATCATGCATTGATTGTGCATAATAATTTGGTGGAGAATAAACAAGGTGATTCTATAAGAGCTTTGGTTTGCAATGTATTTGCTTCTTGGTCGTTCTGTATAAATGCATGTCCTTCTATATGTATTTTTCCTTTAGATTTAGGTGCCTTTGTACGTGGGTTAGCTAATGCCTTCACAGAATTGTTAGATTTGCACCATTATCTATCCTATTCTCCTATGATAAGACAAACGTTTTAAGTAAAATATGTAGTATCACACGTACACCTACTTATGTAGTATCATTGCTGCTTTTGCTTCTGTCCGAATGTATGAAACCCGGATCACCCCTCTTATTATGTTGGACTATCTGTGTAGTGTGTACACGTAATTGTCTTAGACCCAACTGTTATATTTATTTTCCGACCTAGTAATACTGCTAGAAAGCCAAAAATATAACTACGTAGACCTTAACCTGGGCGACTAAATCTTGAGGATGTTTTGAACTTGGATTGAGTTGCAACAATCAAGAATTGGTGGTCATAACAAGTAACTACAAGCATTTGTGGCTTACGTCAGTACCTTCTCTACTTACCACACGGAAGGCAAGGCCAGGGTTTTTGGTAGATAGCAGGTCATGAACAAGGAAACACGTACTTGAGAAAATTTTCAATTCCAATCCAATTTTAACCAGAAGTTTTTCGGCAGATCATATAGCACCAACATTCAGTGCCGCCCACTTACCACGCTTCTGTCCACCCTCTCCGCTGGTATCTCTGGGTACTCTTTTCTAACCTTTGCAAACTCATATGGCATCCGCCAACCTATAAGGCCAACAAACAGAATTAAGGATAAATAAGCAACCTTGTTTCATGCAGCTGACAGTAACTGAAATTACTGAACTTGCCTATTGGATAAACATACACGCATGCAATTGTACGCTATGAATCACTAATTTCAGAAAAATAAAAGATAAGGCATAATTAAACCTTCTTTATCAAGATCCAAAGGTCCAAGATTGTAGTCTTACGCATAATTTGAACACGGAGAAAGCTAATTGAGTAGTGCCATACGTGGGAACGTCTATAAATAAGATACATTCATAGCATCAAAATCCACGCTAAAACTCCGACAAAACAACACTTGGTTTGTGAGAAAGAACGATCTCAATGGTTCGCTTGCTTGTGCGACAATTCCAAGTCACTGTTTCTGCAACCAGTGCCACGTGTTCTGTTATGTATATCGGCATGATACATGACAGGTTTTAGATTTTTTGTGAAATCAAAACAGAATTACGTTTCCCTAGGAATCGTTTGCGCGAAATTTTGTACGTTAACGCTCCTTATCATTGGACGAATCGAGTAGAGTTCTTTCTGATTCTGCACATATTCGATTTGAGTCCAGCTGTAAAATGTTTTCATGGTACAATATGCACATAACCTGTGTCTAGACCCAGGACGCAGGTATCTCGAATAACTAGCAAGCAAATCATAGGCACGAGACGGGCACTTACGCCAGCCGTACCAAACAGACTAGTGCACGGAGAACTCCCTGACGAACTTCTTATCTGCAAAAAGAGAGAGTATACACAGGAGAACAAGTCCATGGATCCATCAAACAACTATCAGAAGCAGTTCCAAAAGAAGAAGAAAAGTTAGTACAAAAAGCTTTAAGGAGGGAGTAGGGAATAAGGCAATCAGCGCCACACCTTCGACCTTGGAGGTGGCGGTGGCGGAAGACTTGTCGGAGTCGACGACACCCATGCTACTGGAAACGGATTTGCCTGCAATAACCAAGAAACTGTCTGATTCAAGAACCACGCGAATAGCGTCGGAGAGACCGGTGGCGAGTACGTACCTTGTGAGGAGCAGAGGAGGCGAGAAAGAGCTTGGAACGAAGGCGCCACGGGGGAGCAGGAGAAGGAATAGAGGAACAGTCTGGTGTTCGAGCGTGTCGCTGCCATGCCGGCGGAGCTGAGCATTCCGGGCTGATTTTGCGTTGTGGAAAGAAAGCTAGATCGAGTGTGTCTGGCGAGTTGGTGACTAGCGAGGCTGTTGCTCAGCCTCTTTTCTCCCCAGTCCCCTCTGATTGTAGTCCTTGTGGGCACGCTGGTCGTCTGTGGCTCTTGCCGTGGGTTTCTGTAACAAACTGTTGTCCTCGCTATCTTAAGCAAAAGACACGCACCTCTCGTGCACGTGCATGAAAAGGTTTTGCCCCGTTGGTACGTGAAGCTCGCCATCACCAAGAAATTGTGTTAGATAGCTCATGCATATGTGTCCTATGGTCCTAGCTTTTGCGGACAGGTGCTAGATATCCTCAAGCGATCAGCCGTCTCCAAAGCCGTTAGATCTCGCTTAATGTGAGAACATGCATCGAAGTCGACACAGCATTTTGTATGTACGTATGCATCTATTATATTTGTATATATATATATGACCTCCAGCCCAGAGGCTTCTCGACCAAGTCCGGAGGTAGTGAGAAAGGAAGACAGGGGTTGAGGCTTGCTGGAACCTTTGAGCTAATGCCCTACATCTCTCTTACCTCCCGGGTAACCAAATACAATTTTGGTCCATGAGCAGAGCATATGTGGGCGGGGCCAGCATGTACAGTATATCTTTCCATCTGGCCTCAAGAAAACTAGCACTCTGGTTTTCCAGTAGACCTCTGTACCGGTGCCAAAGTAACAAGGTAGACCTATGGAAAATCTATGTGAAAAACACTGGAGAGCACTAAGTAACGAAGGATTCAGAATTCGCCAACTCAAACCAAACCATTAATTACTAATTAGAGGGTGGCAGTGAATACACAGATTCATCAACCCTTCACAAATACATAACTCGTAATAAAAAGAGCATAAATGGAGTTCCCAAGAGACGACTAAACACAAGTTTCAATGCCAAATACGTCCACATCTCACAAGTCTGATACGATAATGTCTTCACTCTACGCAGTCTCCCATCGAAGTAACTGTCTCCCTCCACTCCTTGATGGAACTACTGCTGCTGCCTGCACAACAAATGCAACATGTCAAACGCTCGACACAAGCAGAAAATTTCCAAATATATGATTATTTTTGCCAGGCCTGTTTTATCCATTTTACCTATTCCAGACAAGATCTTTCAGAAGAGTTAATATTGATCTAAGCTTGTTAATCCTCTCCGCGGCAGCTTCAAGCTCTTTCACATCACGACCCATCACTAGGATAGTCCTCTTCATAACCTCCTGGCCTTTCAAATCCGCTTTAACCATCTTTAGATATGGATGTAAGATTTAACAAAGGTAAAGTCAGTGCACGTTTGTGATCTAATTCATCAGAAAAGAGGAAAAGTTCAAAAGAAAATGTCATGAGTTGTGGTTTCAGAATTGCAACTTACCACGGAGTTTACATTGAAACTCGTAGCATGGAGGAGCTTGTTGAGTTGTCCTTCCTCCAAAAACTAAACAGGACAGAAAAAACCTATACATTAGTAGCTGAGAAAACGAGCATAATGTGACTTTGTTCACAGCAGCGTCAGTGTGGTTTAATTTACTTGAAATGCATACCACGATTACCAACTTGGTTGTACTGTGAATCGTATTGGTGTGTATTACAATAGGGCATTAGTTCAGTTAACAGAGTGATGATCTAAACAAACAGTGTAACAGTTTCCCTTTACACATAATCACAATAAAAATGAAAACATAAAACTTGTTTTTTTTATATATGTGACTGGAAATTGCATGGAGCAAAGCACCATCTTCTAGTTCATAACTCCACCTATTTGATGGAAATCAATTCCATCTCATGGAAATCAGCAAGATGCTGAGGAAGTGGTCGATGGTCGACAAACATACTATTTAAAATATGTAATGTCCTAATGTTGTCTTACATATATTATTTTGTATCGTTGCTGCTTTTGCTTCTGTCTTCTTGTATGAAACGCAGATAGACCCTGTTATGATGTTAGACTATATGTCTACTTGTAATTATCTTAGACCCAACTGTTATACTAATTTTTTGATATAGTAATAAACTAATAATGCTAGAAAGCCAACAAATATAACTACATAGACGTTAACCTGGGCGACTAACTCATGAGGCTTTTGTTTAAACTGGTATTGTGTCACAACAAACAAGAATTAGTGGTCAACACAAGTAGTTACAAGCATTTTGTGGTTTATGTTAGCAACTTCTCTACTTTACCCACACAAGGCATGTCAACGACTTTTGGTAAATAGCAGGTCATGACTAAGGAAACACATATACTTGAGCAAAAAAATCCACGCCAGACCAAATCGTGCATTTAACTGAACTTATTTAGCAGATCATCATAGCACCAACATTCAGCGCCGCCCACTTACCATGCCGATGTGCCCCTTCTCCACGGGTATCTTTGGGTACGCTTTTCTAACATCTGCAAACTCAACTGCCATCCACCAACCTATATACAATGATTAAAGAGCAACCTTGTTTCATGCAGCTGACCATAATAAAATTACTGAATTTTTCGAATGGATAAACATACACCCAAGCAACTATGAATCACGAAGAAGAAAATAAGATATGGCATAATCAAACCGTATTTATCAAGATCCGATGGTCCAAGATTGAAGTCTTAGCATAAGTTAAACAAGGACATCCATAGTGTCAAATCCAAGTAAAAATTCCGACGAACAACACTAGGTTTGTGACAAAGAACAATCTTAATAGTTCGCTTACTTCTGCGACGACTCCGAGTCACTGTTCCTGCAACCAGTACCGGTATATATGTATATCGTCATTATGCATGATAGGTTTTAGATATTTGAAATCAAAATGGAACTACGTATGTTCCCCTTGAAAGAATGAAACTTTGTACTACAATAGTTAAAAAGCTACTTCATATTTTTCCGTCAAGTTGACGAGAATTATTTGTGATCCTACATAAATGCGGATTCGAACCAGGCTACAAATGGTTATGATACCATATCTACATGGCCTCTGTCTAGACCCAGGACGCAGGTTTGTCGAACAGCTTGAAGAGATAAGGCAACAAGAGCCATAGTACATGGACTCGAATAGCTAAAGCAATCTTAGGCACGAGACGGCACTTACGCGGGCCGCACCAGGCATACTCGTATAGGAACCAATCCGTGCGCTTCTTATCTGCAGAACAGATAACAGCTGCCACATGAGAAATCTGCCAAAAGCTCATTCGAGAAAAAGATAGAGAAAAAACTACGAACAGTGAAGGCAATCAGCACCGCACCTTCGACCTTGGAGTGGACGCTGGCGCTGGCGGAGGACTCAGTGAAGCGGCCGACGATCACCGTGGTGGCACCGGGTTTCGCCAGCATGCGAAAAGAGAGATCAGGGAAAGATCGGGGACATAGTGGCGAGAGAGTACGCGCGGAGGAGGAGAAACGGCGAGAGAGAGCGCGGAACGAAGGCGCCGCCATGGAGGAGAGGAAGGAATGGAGGGCCGCCAGGCTAGGTTTTGCCCGTTGCTGTTATAGCTTCACCAAGAGATAATGTGTTAGTTAGCTCATGCATTGTTCGCCGTCGAGCTTCTCCCTTTTGGCATCGGCCCACCATGAGACCGAGGAAAAGTGGGAAACAGGTCAGTCTGTGCAGCATGTGCTTCCGCCGGATCCCTGTGCTGCTGATCGATGCTGTTGAATGGGTTTCCTTGACTTGTACGAGTGCATCGACAGGTGAAGGCGTGTGCCTTGACTCGCGTGATCCTTGGGCAGGCATAATAAGCCGTATGCAAATCGTGCAGCTCGCTGACTATTGGCGGCAAGCTTGAACTTGAGCCCGAACTCCCGATCGCGGCTCCAGCACCTCGTACGGAAAGCATCCACGGCCCACGATGGCAGCAGTCGCATTTTAAGGCATGGCTTATACAGATTTCTAGCTGTCATGTGTATTACACAAGAAGATATCCCACTTTTGCTATGACATAACAAAACAGTATATATTTTAAGATTACTATTACTACTAGAATCACCTGAGCAATGAGGAATGCGTTCGTGAGTAGTAAAGTTGGTTCTATTTATCCAGATCATGTCTTCGTCGGACAGGCCTAGACAAAACGGTGTGACTTATGGCTTTTTTCTTCACATCTAAACTGTTTCGCCTCCCTAACCCGGAAGACATAGACTGAGTCAGGCCGAGAAAGTAAAAACTGAAATTCACTCGGACATGATTATACTTCTCCCGACGATGTTCTGAACTGAATAAACCCCCCAAAAAATGACACTGTCAATATGTTCTTCGTCATTTGATTTTTGTTTCCCATTATATGGTAAAATGTTTCCAAACCCCATCAGTAAATTAAGAAGAAAACTATTTCCAAAGGATGACATATATGTTCGCTAAATTTGTCTGAACTTGTTTCCTCGGTCAATCTAGCACCACATGCACCTCCAACGTACGAGTTCCGGGCTATCTGCTACCAGTATGGGTGGCAACATACTAGAAGACTACAGGATGTTAATATCCTAAAATATAAGCTAAACAAAATGGTAATATCATAGTCATACGGATATGTGTAACATATTTGGATCAAGCACAAAGATCACACTTTTTTTTGACTTGAATCACACTGTTATTCACAGAAAGAAAAGTAGGGCATATCTCTATGTTCAAATGAAAACAACAATTATGACATCACACAATCAGAAGCGCAAGAAACAGGAAAAACAAAGCAATGGTGAAACACACGGAGATAGTAATCTAGAGATTCATAGCACACTGGCATAACATAAGATGGCTCGTGGAGAGTTGCATTTAGGTGCACATAAGATATATACATAGATGAAAGCAGTACTAATTAATACATAAGTTCTAATCAGTTTACTGATCTGAAGTGGATAGAGAAACGTGATCAAACATATGATGAGTTTCATATAACTGATAACGATTCTAAAAGGCTGAGGCGGCTGGTCTCAACAGCATTAACGATGAACATTCGGTAACCAAAACATGGACGACAGCGGAACCAAAATATCACCGACCACGGCTTGCCGGGGGGGGGGGGGGGGGGGGCACGAACAGAGACTGTACAGGCAAAATAAGTATATTCTGCAAGAACAAAGTTTAGAATTAATCGAGAGTATTTGTGTGGAATGAAACAACAATAAGTATGTTTCCAAAAAGTATTTTGCCTTAATAAGATGGTTAATATCGAAGGCGGTAATATAAGCTATATAAAATGATAACAATACACACGTTGAGACTTTTCGACTAAATCTTTTCATACGGGAAGGAAAACATAATACGATGAAAACATTATCCAACATAGGCAGGCAGCAGAAATTCCGTAATTGGCTAGCAGAAGGTACTCAAGTTGGGGCGATTCTCAAGGCGAGTGCCTCAACTGTGGAATTGAAACAAAGGCTCCATATTAACTCACTGAAAAATGAAACCTAATACATTCTGGAAAAAGCTAAAAACAAAATAATCGATGTGTAACAGAATCACATTCCTATGATTATTTAGGCACCACAAGTTACCATAATTAGGCACCATAAGGTAGAAGTAGTACTGACTACGAAATTGAAACAAAGGCTGAGCAAAGGGATAATTGGCCCAGCGAGGGAATTGAAGCGCATCCAACGGCCAGAAACTGGCAGATAGCGCGATCAGACGGTCAAAATCGCAGAGGTTGTGAGAGGCCTCATCTTTGGCTCAGTTTTAATATCCCAATTTAGAACTTCATAAATGCTCAGCTCATCTTTTAATGTAGTTTAGAGTGTATAACTATGTACCTACTGTGACTATACCGCAAGTGATTTGATTTATTTTTATAGCTCCATAATCTAACTCAAATGGTTCAGTTTTCAGGATTTGTCAAAATTCTTATACTGGCTGTCTTGTTCTTTGATTTTTCTAATATTCAAATCAGCTCTGTTTGAGCTGCTATTTGAAATGAAAGCGTCAAAATAACAAAGGAAGTGATCTAATTTACAAACGTTGTTCCCTTTTTTGCGCTGGATACCTTGTGTGGATTTGGATATGGTTGGTTGTTTTATTGATTAATCGGGGTCAAAGCCTATTTCGAGAGAGGTGTTTGCGAAAATAGTATAGCATGTAGCACAAACTCTCCACCATACTAGCCCTCCCACTCGCACAGCCGTCCCTCCCATCCGCCACCGCCATATTCCAGTTCAGGGAACGCCACACTCGTCGACTATAAAATGCTGAGACACCGCAAACAATTGTGCTGCCCTTTGCCTGGTGCATCTCCCATGACGTGGAGGCCGGCTCATCCCAAAATGGGAGCCGGGCACGCTTAACTATCGAGAAGATGCGGTGATACGCCGCCGAGTTTTGCCCCGAGCCACGGGACAGCCACCTCCTCAGGGGTAGCACCTCAACCTCACTTGGGTCCCCGTGGCGCTGTTGTCAAGGGGTTTTGAGCGTGCCGCCGAGACGGCTCGACGCCGGGAGCTCTTGACAGTGGCGGAGCGAGCGGATCCGACCTGAACTCAGGGAGCCCTTTACCTGGACCAGGCTTTCAAGTTTGAGCACAACATTAAAGGGTCGGCCTTCTCCTGGGATCCGTCGACGGTGAGGCACTCGCGAGCGACATGGTGCTGCCACTGACGCGAGCAATTCAAAAATTTCTCGGCCTCCATTGATAGGTCATACTTGGAGGCCGAAAGCGAGGACGAGAAGGTCGATGCACCACTGCTAGAGATGTCGCCACGTGACAGGAGGAACCCCGATCATCATTGCATCGACTCCGACTAAGTTTTTAATGTATGAACTATGTTTTTAATATTCGATTGTTTTTTATTTGAATGTTTGGGGGTTTCCTTGGATGCGCCCGTCCCCATTTGCCCGGTCAACATGTCCGGAACCCCCCCCCCCCCCCCCCTTCCCTCAACACGGACACAATTCGGAGGGGGGAGGGGGTCCGGACATTTTATCGGGTCACCCTTGGAGATGTCGTATCAACTCTACTTGCCATGGCTTAATTATTTTTCTCATATAGTTATCCAACTAACTAGGCCATTTAACAAGATGCATCATGCAAATAATAGGATTTTTCTTTTATTTGTTTTCCTTTAGATGCCGCCAAGTCAACATCTAGTGTTAAATACTTACTAAGGAGGCACGCAGCAAATGCATGGTGGGTGAGGCAATGTACATAGCATACAACTAGCTACATAAGGATATGTCTTCCAAAACTACGTAAGTTTTGTGGTTCAGTATGCATATAGCTTGATAGGATGGGTTAATACAAAAACAATTGTCGTTATATTTAGGTCCACACCCTACAAGTTGCTAGAGTGTGTGCCCGTAGGATGGGAATGAGATGTATCAGAATGGTTAGAAATACAGCTGGGTATAAAAGGTGTGAATTTTTATTTACAAAGTGTGTTTTGGTGTCTCATGGTTGCCCATGAGGAGAAAAACAGTCTCGCTGACCTCTTTGTTAAGGCTCGATCGGGTCCTTCACACTTGGGTTGAAGTGTTCTTCCCCGAGGGTGTATATTTTTAGGCTTACGACTATCAAGCTTGGGGCAAGCTTAGTCTCAACCGAGAATCAGCAAGACTGTCTTTAACCGATCCCACATGGAAATCTTCCGAATGATGCGCCGGACTTGCATCATGGTTTTCAAAAAAGCACTAGTGTAATACTCTGGATTATAACGCCTAATCTGCCTACTGATATCACCCGCACTTGTGTGGAACGTATCAGAAATCTGAAATAGTATCACTTAACACGCAGCTACGCTGCACAAGGTAACATGGCTAAGAGCGGCCAGAGCGGGCACGTTATCACCGAGCTCCAATTAACAATCCATTGCCCATGGCCGACGCATTGGCAGCAAATTTGCATATAAGCCCAGAAAACAAAAATCCTATGGACAAAAGAATGATGCTGGGAGGCAGCAGATTGATTCACCTGCTTGCTGACGTGCCCAAGAGCAGGTGTACAATGCATCTTTCACTGATACGAAGTGTCTTACTCTCAAAAAAAAAAATGAAATCAGCTATGGTACGTCTGCAACGACGGCCGCGCCGGCGCCGAACGCCCCCGTGCGCGGCCAGAGCGCGCCGCGGCAGAGCGGGCACGTCCTGCGCGCGCGGATCCACCTGTCGGCGTCGCACGCCGCGTGGAAGAAGTGCCCGCACGCCGGCACCACGCGCACCAGCTCGTCGGGCGCCTTGGCGTACTCCAACTTGCAGAACACGCAGCAGCGCTGCTGCGCCCTCGCCGCCTCGGCCGTCTGCGCGTACGGCACGAGCGTCGCGTCGCCGAGCGCGCGGTCCACGTCGCAGCTGGCGCAGTGCGGCAGTCGTTGTTGCGGCACGCTCCAGAGCCAGCGGCCGCGAGAGCAACGACGAGCACCGCCACGGCGACCACATCGGCCACCTCGAGATCGAACGCCACGTTGGGGCTCTTGTATTCCTTGTTGGCCTTATCGACCGAGCGCCAATGCGTTTGGCCTTTTTTTTTCTTGTCTATCTACGGGTTAAGATGAGTGAACTTTGATTCCAGCTGTAAATTCCACTCACAACCAAACAACAGAATTGGAATTAGAGTCAATTTCCTTTCCATCTAGGAAATGGAATTGCTAGTCCAATTCAATTCCCAGCAAACTTTGCTACATCTAAACACAATGTAAACAAAGTGAGTCTGCGCATAATGCTACGAAATATAAGAATCATTTTGAATCTCATTTGCACCCGAATTCAGCTTCTTTCGAGCTAGCAAATGCACTTTCAGAGCCAACAACGGATCAGCTTGGCCCATTCCCCTGGGGAAGAAAGAGTAACTAGATCTGCATCTACTAAGTATGCCTTGAGATTCATGTTGATCCGGTCTTTCCCGAAGCTAAGGTTTCTGCTCCAACTCAATCAGATCCGACCGGAAATGAAAAAAAGTTACCCGTGCGTAGTTGAAGATTTGGTGAAAACTAGTCAAATTGATCTGAAAGCTCGCCATATCCGATTTGTAATGAAAATGGCTATAAAGTGTTGTTATGGGTTTCTTTAGAAGAATTACAGCCGCAGAATCTCCTATGACTCAATATATTTGATTGCAAATATTTACATGTTGTACACAAGAAATCTGCCTTAGGACATTTAAACCTAGAAAAACCTATAAGATTATTACAAGTGCATTCAAGCATGTGCTCCGTACGCATGATCAAGCGTCATCAGTTATCTGATGCAGCCAAGATCTCCGGCATCTGGCATGGAATGTGTTTTTTCGAAATGAGGAATCCCGGCCTCTGCATCGATTGATGCATACGACCTCTTTTATTAAGGCATGGAGTGACTGTTTTTTTTTAATGAAGAATCCCGGCCTCCGTATCGATTGATACTTATTAAGGCATGGAGTGACTGTCGAACCAGTTTCCATACACCAAGCTGAACAGTGGCACGATTCAGGTGCGCTACGCCTCTGACACCATGTCCTGGAGACGGAGGGGGCCCACGCAATGCTCAAAATCTCCCAGCAGCTAGCGCTAAAGGTACAGCTGAAGAAGAGATGGTTCCTTGATCTTCAACCCATGAATCACAGGTTAGACAGCTGAAATATGCCCCTGGATGTTGATAGATATAATTGTTGCAAAATTTCATGTCAACTGGCAGAAATCATACCTTTTATTTAAGTCCAAAGAAAAATTGCACAACCTTCATTCTAAAATGTAAGCGCTTTTTTTGTTTTTAAGGACTATATAAACATCATCTAGCTGGAAAGGCAATTGGCCATAAGTCAGTGACGTGGGGTAATCACGGCAATACCCATAGGTGATGGTACGGGGGATTCGAGAAGAAGGAAACGTGTGCACTTATTGTATCGTCGGCTAAAAAGGAGAAGGATTTACGTAGGTTCAGGCCCCCGGAGGGTAACACCCTACTCTGCTTGTCTGATCTGTATTGATTTTGAGGTTACAAGGTTGCCGAGATGGCTATGGTGTTTGCAGATTAGATCTGGCTTAGGTCCCTCTACTCGGCGGCCCCTCTCAGCCTTTATATAGGAGTCTAGGTCTCGGGTGCCCGTGACCGAGTAGGTTACAATGTCGGTAGAAACCCTAGGTTTTCTAATCTTCGATTGTAATGCCTTGCTCCGTACTCCAGGAGATAGCGTAACAGGTACGTCCGTAACTTCCATGTGGACTTTGGCTTCGAGGGATTCGATGGCCACCAGATGGACCTTTGGCTGGGCCGCACCGGGTATACCAATGCTGGGTTCCCGATGGGTATCCCCACGTCAGTCAGTTTTTCGTTCAGGATTTTCCTTTCTCTCATTTTTTTTAGCTCAGTTTTAGTATCATGTTTGCTATGGTTCTCACGTACTCCCTCCGTTTTTAAATATAAATGTTTTATGTGTGTCACATGTTTTCTAGATGCATACTGAAATGAGCGAATATACACACACTAAAACTTGTCTAGATACATTTGTGTACATGTGAATGTGGACAAAGCTAAACATCTTATATTTATAAACGGAGGGCGTAAGTCCTAAGAAGAGTGTAGTTTAGTTGGAACATGTAAAAGTCCAAGATAAAATTAGTGTAATACTCTGCGTTGTACGTGCTAGTTGATTGGTGGTGGTGTTAGTCGTTAGATATGATTTGTTGCAAATCACTTCCTGATTAATTACCCATTACCTATTGCCAAGAAGCGAATCACTTTGATTGATTTCCCCTAGGGGCTAGGGTTTCTTCCTCCTCCTAAAGTAAGCCTAGCCGTCGCATTAGTATACTGCCCCAGCGTGGTCCCCCTTGCCAAGCCAAAATTAGGTAATTTCGTCAGTGTTTGGTTCTTGCCACACTTAAGAATTGTCACACTTTGCGAGCTGAGGTGTCAAATGCTTGCGAGCTGTACTACCGCACCACGGTGGTCCTATTCATTTCGAAAATGACTGCATTTCCCTTATTTCAGAGATCAATGGAAAAGGATATAGCAAGTCTGCTGTGGCTGCTACTGTTACTGAGATTAAGGGCAATTCCAACGGCATGATGCATTGAATCTGCGCGTGTTCGTTTGGATCATGATAGACCCGAAACACGGCGCAACGTGGCGACGCAAATGCGCTCCGCATCCGTTTTATGCCCGTCGTTTGTCCGCCGAGACCCATTCGGGGCTCAAATCATAGCTATATATATTAAACAACTATTATAAGGCATGCAACAAATGTGTGGTGGGTGAAGCAATACACACTCCACACAAATATATATAAGGACATGTCTTCCCAAAGCTACATATATAAGGATGTGTAGCTCGCTATGCAAAAAAAATTATAGCTTGCTAGATTCGTCTACCGATTTCTACAAATCACAAATGAAAGTGTTTCACAACCAGAGTATGGGTTGTTGGAGTGCGCGTCGATCAGATAGGAACGAGATGTATCAAGATTCTTAGACTCAGGAACATACAAAGATGATGTGAATTTTTATTTTGAAAGTTTGTTTTGGTTTCTCTTCATTGCCCATGAGCGGAACCACAGCTCACTGGAATCCTTGCTAAGGCTCGAGTCAATCACTAGTAGAAAAAATGCTTCAGTGGCGCACCAAAATCAGCTATCAGTGGCGCACGGTGGTGCGCCACTAAATCTGCGCCACTGATAAGTGTTATCTGTGGCGCACCCGCCACAGGTAAATGAACTATCAGTGGCGCACCGGCCCGTGCGCCACTGGTAGTCCAGATTAGTGCGCCACAGGTAACCTTTGGGGGGCACCCATATCCGTGTCGTGCCCCCACCGTGTGCCACAAGTAATTGCTTGGTGCGCCACAGGTAATCTGTGCGGTGCGCCGCAGGTAAGTGGATGGTGCGCCACAGGTAATATCCCGATGCGCCACAGGTAAGGTTCTAGTGCGCCACTGGTATAATTTGCATTTTTTAAATGTACCGTATTCGTATTTTCACAGGTATATTGTACAGGTATAACGTACACATGCAGTAAACAGTTTTTGAATAACACAAGTTCACCACATATGATATTAGAATACATATACATCACATCACATAGTTTATGAATAACACAAAGTGTTCACAAGTTCATCACATTTGATAGTAGATAACATAAAAGTTCAACGATATTGCGACAAGTTTCTGAATAACGTTTACAAGACACAAATAAAAGTTCAACGATATATTGCACTCGCGGAGGCCATCACTGGGAAGAAGAACACATGTTGATACCATCACTGCTTCTTCTTGCTCGCTTTCTTTTTCGGCAACGGCGGGAAAGGGTCCATGCCATTTAGAGTGTTGAATGGCCTGTAGTCACCCTGATCTTCTGAGCATCTTTCAACGTCGGCGTTAGCTGGCGGAGAACCGTAGTAGAACAGCCCCTCCTTACGGAGAACATCCTTGTTGATTGTTGTCGCAATCGTATGCTGGATGCGAACGAATTCAAGTCTGTGTTCAGAATCAGTGGCTTCCGTATGTTCTTCAGGCACCATGTGCGGAGTTGCCCTGGCAACTGTAGTTGCTGCATATCCCGTACATACTCCCGGATGAGCATTAAGACGTAGAAGGCGTCCAGCTTACTGCTTTCCGGCTGCGTGACGGATTTGAAATCCGTTTTGTGGCCGAATACCAGCTTTCCTTCTCTCGGATATTGGTTCTCCACCGGGCACCCATGGAAGGCGTATCCGGTGAGAGCCTCATCCATAACACTCTTGATGGGTCCATAGTCTTTCTTCTTATGATGCCTCCCCGAGTCCAAATAAATGGCCTCCGACCTTTTTGGAAATGCAACAATGAGGACACAGTATTTGTTCCTGCAAAAGGAGACCATCATACTCAAATTAACCATTGTATGGACAAAACTCGACGAAAAGCATGTAATGGCGGCTAGCGAATGACTTACTCGGGAAAGTATGGCATTAGAATGGCTCTCTTGTCTTGATGCTCTATGAAGAATTTTTTTATGTAGAGCGCCGCTTCTCGCGCACCATCACTGTGGTTCAGGCGGCCCTCTTGCAGGTGGTAGGGGTCCATTATCGCTATGAGCTTGGTTTCCTCTTTCATAAGCTGGTACTGCATATTGAGAGCAAGCAGGCGGACGAAGCATATGGGGAGTCGTTTCATATGGTACATGTCGAAGATCTCTTCAAATCTAACGAAGAACACATCCGCGGGGTATTCATCGGCATAGCCAAGGTTCTTTGGTACCTTTACCAGGTAAAGAGGGTATAATGGATTTGAGGAGTTGAGAAGAAGTTTCTCCACACGATGAATACCTTCATGGAGACTCCTCATATCTCCCCTTAGTAGTTTGGATAGTCTCGGCGGCAGGATCGGTTTAGCCAACTGATGAAACGAATGCCATTTGGAGACGCCTACATTGTCTTTAGCCCGTAACGGCTCTTTGGTCTTCGGCGCTGGTTGGTTGCTGGAGGCAAAGTCATTCTTCACTTTTCTTTTCCGTGCTTTATTACGCCTCTTCTCTGCCGTTGTGGGAGGGATGGTCCCTTTCTCAATCTCCGGCATGACCGCCTTGAGGAGTGTCTCCTGGCTGAAAGGCTTGTTGCCTTGTTGATCCTCGGTGAAGGGGGTAGCTTCAGGCGTTCCTTGAGCATTGAACAGATGCTTAGAGCATTGACGAGGAGCCTGAAGATCCTGATCGTGGTCCTCTGTTGTCAAAATCCATTAAGTCATCACTATCATGGTCATCATCCCCTCCTTGCATTAGCTGATCGACACGATGAATCGCCGACCCTGGTGGAAAGACTAGTGCAGGTTCAACTTGGGTCTGGTGGCATGCCCCAGATGTACTGCATCAACGGTTCTTGATTCGCCGACCCTACCAGTGTTGGCTGTGGCGGGGTGCAGGTGATAGGAGGGTCCAAACGGATCAGTGCCTTTGGCCATGTCATGGGATAACCCAAGCATCCACGGAGGGTTAACTCGGAATCGGCACCCACGGGTTGACTTGGAGGATAAAGGTCATCATAACCCGAGAGCACCCGATGAATATGTACCCGAAACACGTCAGGGGCCATAGGCAGGTTGTGCATCACGCGTTGAAGTGGTGTCATGATGCTTGCCGTTGCCACATCTCGAAGCTCATTCTCCACATGCAATAGCAACGTGCATCCCACCTCGTCGGCCTGCGAAAACATGCATATAAGGCGTAAGAGAGGGCGCCAAGGATGAGTTATATATACATAATTTTGGACTTTTGCGACGCTTAATTACCGTGAGGGCTTCAAGCTCGGTAATGGCGTTGGACCGCGAACGGGCGTGGAAGAGATGACGGAGGGGCTGCTAAGCTGATGTGCGCCGGCTGGCGAAACCCCTTTAGCAACTTCATTGATGGTGGCCGGCGTCGCATCCTCCCTACCACAAGTAGGGTTGGCGGCTGGAACATCCATCGTAGGCGCCTGATTGTTGGAGTTGCTTGCGACAAAGCTGGGTATGTTAAACGGCCCTTGTTGCCCTTCTTCCATCCAAACCTTGACCGACTGCATCAGGCTAGGCATGATGTCAGTGAGCGACTGCGCCAGTTGTTGTTGGACTAACCCGGGCACGGTTGCTTGCACCTCCTTATCTACAGCCGCCTTTATATCCATCTGCTCAAACCTCCTCCTCTCCTTTCGCAGCTCCTTGGCCTCAACAGGATAATAGTAATGGTGTTTGTGATGCTTACCGGCGCCTACCACACGGCCCTTGTTCGGTTGTTCTGTCGCCGGCCTATCCTTCACCTGGTTGTACGCCCTGACAAAAGCAGTGTCCCAATACGGGGCCTTCGACGACGAACCCTCAGAGGAGGTTTGAGTAGATTGCGCCTTTTCTTCCGCCTGGAGAAGTAATGTGAACCGTTTAGAAACGACGTAACTGCTATATAATTTAATGGACTTGATTAGAAGCATTTTAAACTAGTAAATTCCTTACCAGAATCTTCTTCTCAAGCTCCAAGACCTTTTTTCCCGTCTTGAGGTCCCGGTTTCCTTATCATGCTTGTATCGGGCCCTGATCGTTCTGCGTGCCAACGGGTCCGTGAACTTATCCCAGGGGTTCTTCTCATCAGGAGGGCGCTTGGCGTCCTCTTCGTCCCATTTGGGCTGCTTTCCGGCATAACCACGGCTTCCAAGAGTGTGGTCACCTATGTTCTTATCCCGCATTTCTTCCCCCACCCCCGTTTGGCAATCGCTTCTGGGGTGTTCTCGGCGTCCTTGAAAGTAGTCCATGCGTCCGCGAAATTTGGGGAAAGCGGCGGTGAACCTCCTCGAAACTGCAATCTTTATCAAGCATCTTCCTCAGCCTATATTTCCAAGAGCCTAAGCCTTTGCTGATCTTGCCGAGGGCAGCTGTGTTTACTATGTTCTTCTTGATATCTAGGTTATTGTACGGCTCCGGGAACTTGTACCGTTGATGGACCCTCTTAACGAGGAGCTTTTCCAAAGGTTGTTTGTCTTTGTACCTTAGGTGCCCGTCATTGATCGAGCACATTTCTCGAGCAATGGCGGCACAGGTGTTGCCAAAGCCCCTTGCATGATTCTCAGGCTCTATAGGTAAACCACTGGTGGCGTCCACCTCTGTGATTTCTAGTCGGCCAGTGCCCACCAAGTTTTCGTGCCTTTCCTTCCGCTGACGCTTGGCGAAGGCGCTACCTGAGGTAGTACCATCTATGCCGGCGCCGCAGGTGTCAGTGGTGTTGTTGTCCGTACCCTCATATCCATCGTCCTCGCCGGTAGTCCCTCATATCTTGCGAGAAATATTGCAGGTAGTGGTTCTCCAAGTCTTCTTCTTCGGAACCAGCATGAGGCCGAGAACCACCGGCTTCGTCGTTGTCCGCCATGTCTACACAAATTAGTAAATAGCACGGTATTAGTAACAAAACAAAACGAAAAAATTCGCCATGACCTTTGCTAAAAAGTCTAGCTATGGAGTGCGATAAATTTGCCGAAACGGAAGTGAATCAACATTTCGGCAAATTTCAGCAACTCCATCCACATCCACATCCATATGAATCACAACATTGCAAATTTCAGCAACTAGAACATAGAAACACATCTTCACATCTATTAAAAAGTACCAACTTCGGAGGCGTCTTAAATTATCAAATCTTGATCCTATGTGCAATTTATCTTCATGGATCTCTTCTACTAAGATAGTACTTCATGATAAACCACATAAATATTTTTTTGAATACTTCTAGCACCTTAATTCAAGTTGTTTTTTAAGGCAATTCAGAACAGTGACCATATTTCACTTAGCAAAAATTCATCTCCAAATTTTTCCATATACTCAAATTTTCCTAATTTATGCACCTAGCAGCAACTAGCAGCAAGCAAGCATCAACAGCATCTCCAAAATCATCAAATTTTAGGTTCGGCATTTCATCAAGCACCTAAGGTGCAGCCTCGGAGGGGAGGTAGGGGAGGGACAGAAGGGGATGAACCTCGGGGAGGGGAGGCAGGGGAGGTTGTCGACGGTGGCGGCGGGTCGAGCGGCGCACGGGCGCGTGGAGGTGGACGGGCGCGTGGATGGCGTCGAGGTGGACGGGCGCGTGGTGGTGCACGGGCGCGTGGAGGGCGTCGAGGTGGACGGGCGCGTGGAGGTGCACGGGCGCGTGGAGGTCATCGGCAGTGGCGGCGCACGGGCGCGTGGAGGTCGTCGTCGTCGGCGGCGAGTCGAGCGCACGGCGGACACAGGGCAGAGCGCGCGCGCGTGGAGTGTTTGGACCGTGCGTGTCCGTGACCGTTGATACGTCTCAAACGTATCTATAATTTTTGATGTTCCATGCTGATATTATACCAATTGCTACATGTTTTGCATCCACCTTATGTCACTTTTATAAATTTTTTGGGACTAACCTATTAACAAGATGCCGCAGTGTCAGTTCCTGTTTTCTGCTGTTTTCGTATTCCAGAAAAGCTAGTCAGGAAATATTCTCGGAATTGGACGAAAATTTACGGAGGGCCCTATTTTACCAGAAGACACCTGGAGTCCAAAGGAGCAACGAAGAGGAGCCAGGAGGGCCCAACACGCACCCAGGGCGCGGGTCCACCCCTGGCGCGCCCTGGGGTGGTGTGGGCCCCTCGGGGCTCTCCAGTCGCCGCCCTTTCGCCTATTTAATCCCCCAGATGCAAAAACCCTAAGTACCCGAGCCATTATCCACGAAAAGTTTCAGAGGCGCCGCCGTCGTCAACCCTAACTCGGGAGGGTCTAGAACCTCTTCCCGGCACCCTGCCGGAGAGGGGAATCATCACCGGAGGGCTCTACATCACCATGCCTGTCTCCGGAGTATTGCGTGAGTAGTTCATCCTTGGACTACGGGGCCATAGCAGTAGCTAGATGGTTGTCTCTCCACTTTGTGCCATCATGTTTTGATCTTGTGAGCTGCCTATCATGATCAAGATCATCTTATTGTAATGCTACATGTTGTGTTTGCTGGGATCCGATGAATATTGAATACTATGTCAAGTTGATTATCAATCTATGTCCTATGTTATTTATGATCTTGCATGCTTTCCGTTACTAGTAGATGCTTGTAACTCCAAGAGGGAGTATTTATGCTGGATAGTGGGTTCATGCCTCCGATAATCTGAGAGAGTGACAGCAACTTCTAAGATTGCGGATGTGCCGTTGCTATTAGGGGTAACCTAACAATGCTATGTCCACGGTCATATGTACTTGTTTACATTACGCACATTACTTAATGCGATTATCCGTTACTTGCAACTTAATACCAACGGGGGACTCGGATGACAACCTGGCGGTGGATTATTAGTCATAGATGTTGTTGGATAACGGTCTATGTATTTTGTCGTAATGCCCAATTAAATATCATAGTAGTCATCATGTCATATATATGCATTGTCATGCGCTCAATATTTTTTCAATTGCCTCAGCTGTAATTTTTTCACCCAGCATGTTAGTTATCTTTTATGGAGAGACACCACTAGTGAACTGTGGATCCCGGTCCATTCTTTTACACTGATTAAACCACAAACTGCAAACATTGTTCATTTTCATTCTCTGCAATTTACTACTGTTTTCCACACCATACGTTTAATCCTTTGTTTTCAGCAAGCCGGTGAGATTGACAACCTCACTGTTTCGTTGGGGCAAAGTAGTTTGATTGTGTTGTGTGCAGATTCCACGTTGGTGATCATGTTGCGCTGTGTGAGCCACCAACAATCTTCTGAAGTGCTACTGCTCCTACTGGTTCAATAAACCTTGTTTTCATACTGAGGGAAAACTTGCTGCTGGACTGGATCATACCTTCCTCTTGGGGTCTCCCAACGAACGTGTGTTTCACGCCATCAACCGTGCGCGTGGCTAGAGAGAGGAGGCGCGGGCCACATGTCAGTGGCCCTTAATTTACCTGTGACGCACCGTCTCGTGCGTCACAGATAAATTTTGGCTCACTTACATGTGGGCCCCGTGGTTCGCCACAGGTAACTTATCTGTGGCGCACGGGACAGTGCGCCACAGGTAAGCTGGTCGTGCGCCACAGATAATCTGGGGACAGTTTGCAGAATTTTGAAAACAGACCTTGTTTTTCAAAGTTTTCAAACCATAAATTATTTAAATTACACAATTTTGCACATATATTGGACAATATTGTTCAGATACTTCAAAAAATTCAAAAAAATCAAAACATTCAAATATTCAAAAAAAATAACAAAATTCGAAAATTGTCCATACAATTATGAGGGATACAATGTTGTTAATTCTCATATCAATAAGTGTGCTTCATGAGTTGATCGCGATATATAAGTGCATAGTCTCTACTACTATTAAAAAAGCAAACATATTCTTCTCTAAATCCACCCAGAAACGCGTACACAGGATAACCTAGGCCAAATACCACCTCACGATCAGCCCCATCTAATTAGATCTGACCGTCAGCATACAAAAAAAATCGCACCTGTGTACGTTTAGCAATTTAGAAGAGCGGACGAAAACTCTGCCGCTAGCGAAAGGTTCCGCGCAGCGTCTGCCAAAACGAAATCATCGCCCGTGTCCCGTTCCCTCGCCCTGATTTCACGCGTCAATTACTCTTATCCTTCCCTGATCCACCATGATCTTGCTGCTCTGCCTCCCCACGGGACACCCCATCCCCGGCGCCTCCCCCACGCGACGGCACCCCGACCCACGGTCCGCTGCCCCATGCTCCTCCACAACGGACGAGCTATCTGGATCCGGTCAGTGGCCTCCTCAGTATGGTTTCAGAAATCGGGAGGGGGCAAGGAGAGGAGGCAGGATAGAGCGAATATGGTGATGCCCGAGGACTCTCTGACAAGGGCGACAGAAGGCAGCCGAGAGGGGGCCGCGCACAACGACCTGGATGACATCCGCCGGAGTCTTTATTTCGCACCTCTTGCGGTTGATTTGAGCATGGCCTCGCCCTTCTTACCATGATAATCCACAATTGCGGGACAACAATGGATTCCAGTGGCTGCATAGGCGCGACCGGCCACGCGATGAAGCCATTGAGACTGGGTGGAGTGGCACGACCATCTCAAGAGGACGGACTTCTAAGACAATAAATCTTCAATGGTATGTGATCTTCGTTCCCAATTGCATTCTTTCTGCAGTGTGTTTAATTGTCCTTTTCTCTCTCAGATCAGTGACGTCAAATCCTCTATGCATCTTCTAATTTATTTCTTGTTCTTGCTTCTGTCTTGGCCAGCAGCCGTATTCAAAATGGGTCCAACACCTGCGCCTACATGAAAGCACCTGTTCGGTTGTTCCGATGCTGCCCTGCAATTGTTGTTCAATGCCATCAACATAACCTACTCCATTTCTACAACTGAGTTCAAGGCCATCTCAGTTTTTCTCAGCTAAATGCCATGGGCAATAGTAGTGCCCAACAACTGCTTGTGCTAATGCCTAATGAGAACTGTTTCTTTTAGAGATACTTTCTGTTGAAGAAATTGATTTTGTTTAATTATCAGTATCTCTTTGTCTAATGTGTTGGTGTTTTCTTTACCTATAGATTTCGTGGTGATGATGTACACAACGCATCTCATTTATCTGGATTTGGTTATGGTTCAGGTATGTCTATGTTGCTCTCATTTTCCAGTAGGGAGTTCTCTCAAACACAAGAACGATAGTTCAGTTAATTAGCTCACATGCGGATTGCCCTCCCCCTGCTGTAAAGCAGTTATTCATTTGGTGACAGGCCGTTCGGTAGGGGATTATAAAAATGCCCACCAACCCTCGAAGCAGGTATTCCGATGTTAGCCGATGTCCTGAGTTTATTGATTTCAAGAAAAACTTAGTCTCGGTGTTGACAGTGTGTACCTGTATTTCTTTCTACTATATGCAGCTCATTGGTGTTCTGTGTTTTTGTGCATAAATTGTTGCAGCTAGCTCCTCTTAGTGCATCTTCTTGCTTTTTGCAACCCTTACACATGACTGTGATGTCTAGGCCAGTCGGTCAACTTGTGAATTTTCTACAACATAACAGCTGGCTTCTGCTTAGCTATTTCTGCATATTGCTTCCTTGGCGGATTTTTTCATGTAATTTGGACAAGGCCCTTATTGGCTTGTTGCAGTTGTACCATCTTTGCATTCTAGAAAAAAAACATATTGAAAAGTGTAACCAGGTAGATAAATACAGATAGGTTGATGAATCAAATTATTTTAACATAAATACGCTCTGTAGATGGAGTTTGGAAAATTATGACAAGAAACACAAAGTAGTTTGTCCAGCAACACACTATACATGCCGGGGTGAGAACATTCTGCCAAATACAGTTATTTACCACACATGTAGGTATGCCTCTATAAGTGGTTTGTTTGCAAATAGGTTTCTTAAAATCTCTACTTGAAGTGAATTTTGCAAATGCTTTTTGTGCTGGAGTAGTCGTGTTTCATGCTTTTGCACCTTCGATCTATATTCTTGTTTCAGTTTGGATGGTTCTAGAGAGGATTTGAGTTTCTTTGTTATGTGCCAAACTGTGGTTCAGGGTTTCAGTAACTCCTAAATGTGAAATATTTATTAATATTCGATGAAACAATTCCATTTAAAATCGATGGGTCTACCCTCCCCATTTTTTACTCTAGCTTGTCTAGTAGAAAACCTGAAGCTTCTTAACCATAATCTGATAAGAAGGTACTTTCAGTCTCTGTAAACTTGTATTCGGTTTCGCGGAAATGGTGCAGCATATGTTTATGAATCAATGGTTTGCGTTGAAAACAGGTTGCTCAGTTACTAATAATGCATGAAGAACTTAGTGCTCAAGGAAAAGTTGAAAACATAGTGCGATTGATACATGAGAACTTCACCACTTAGATAGGCTTTTGCTGATGTACAACAAAACTGCATATTTGCAGTTTCCATTTTTAAGTTTGTCTCCTTTTCAAGTTGTATTTATTGCATTCTTGTGATTCCTTTTACCTTATCATATACAAATCATAGCTCCTGCTATTCTCCTAAAAAAATCTGCTAACTCCGCCTTAAAGTTTATACAAAATGCCGTAAAATTTGAGGCGGGTTTATATTCTACATCTCAGCAAGAGAACCTGACTCAAACTTCGCCGTGTTTGTGTAGGTGTAATGTTGACACTGCATGCTGTGCACCTCCACCCATCTAATTGACAATGTAAAAATAATCAAGATTTTGTACTTCTTAATATGTGTCCCTCCTTTATATTCTCCGTATTAAACAACTTAGTTTTCTGGTATCTTTTGATGGTACCATATATGTTGAATCTATTCAACTTCAGAAAATAAGCCTTGTGGATAATTTATTTTCTTCTTACAAGTAAGATGATAACCGAGTATGACGATGGGATTTTGCACGATGAGGATCAGCATACTGAAGCAGAAGGCAACTGAGTATGACGATGAGATCTTGGATGATGATGATCAACATAGTGAAAAGTGGACGGATATATGACATGGATTGCTTCAACATATGGACATGTTTAATGCACGTATAATATAGTAACGAACTTAGGAAACGAATTTCGTTCATATTCCGAAGTATGATGAGAATGAAGCGGTTGAATTTAAATATTTATAAGTATATTCTGTGTGAAATTTAAGTATTTTGCGTGCGTTGCACGTGCACGGCTACTAGTTATACAAATGAGGGATACAAAATAATAAGTGCTTCAATCATCAGTGTTTGGCAATCTTCTTTCCTTTTTTGGTCGATGTTGCAAAATTTAGCCCAAGATTGTGACTTTTTCTTGTGTACGGAGGACCTGCTGACTTGGGTGGTACCGTGGTCCTGCTTCTTCGTGTGGTGTATGTTTCCTGATTGTTGTCGTGATCTTCAATATTTGGGTCACCGTACTTGTCAAAGTCGTCCTCATTGGCGACTCCATCCATTCCGGCGATGTTCCTTTTGCCTCTCCTCACAACAACACGGCTAGGCTTGGACGGGTCGGTTATGAAGAAGCATTGTGTGCAGTGCTTAGCCAGTACCCATGGCTCATTTTGTGCGGTGGCATTGGCGCTTGATTTTGCAGAGGGTATGGACATGGTGATGAAATATTGGTCTTCGGGAGTGACGTTCTTAGCCCATCTGACGCGAAACATCGGCACCTTCTCTCCAGAGTAGTTTAGCTCCTATATCTCCTCGATCCTTCCGTAGTATCTTGTCAGCACGTCACCAGTGTAGGATTCCACCGTTACCCCTGTGTTCTGATAATCAGAGTTTTTGTCCTTCTCCTCCGTGTAGAATGTGAACCCGTTGATATCATACGCTTGAAACGTCTGGAGGTTGGTCGCGGGTTGATGACTCCCAAGTGTAGGAGATCAATTGTCGTACCTTTCGATTAGAAAAGGTTGTCGAACCCACGAGGAGCTGAATGTGTTGGTTAGCAAGATTGATAAATAAACAATGAAAGATGCAAGTGTTTTTGGTATTTTTGGATGTATGGATGTAATGCTGAAAATAAATAGTAGCAAGTGACAGCTCTCAAAGAGAGAAAGCCCAATCCTCTATGTGGCAAGAGGACAAGCTCAAGTGATGTGTTACTTATATGTGGAAAACGTTCCCGAGGGCGGCATGGATATTACTAGGCATAGAGATTTATTAAACAACACGTTGAATATCTTGTCAAGTTTTAATCTTCTTTGGACGGAGCCAACGTTAGGTAAAGCTAAATAAATAAACTATACCCCTTATGATGGATCATGTGGCCAAGTAAATGACTGCACAAGAATTATTAAGACAAAAAGTCCCACCATAGCATTACACTCTAAGGTCCCCGATACTAATGCCCTCATAATGCAACTTCATGAATCGGTCAAGGGTTTACGTGTCCTCCCAAGTCTCCCTCAATTCATTACACTACGGTGTTCTCCTATGAACCCATAAAGGTGAAGTGTTGTGCAGTCGACGTTCGCACAACACCATCATAGAATCACATAAAAGATAAACTCTTGACAAAATACCAACACATGTTATATATAAATCATTGCCAATTCATCCTATGCCCTCAGGAACATATGGGAACTACTCACAACGTGCAAACATGATGATATTCAGTGGCATAAATGGTACAACACAATCTGAAAATATAACTTCACCTCCAAATAATGACAAGTACTCAATCACAAATATGAATAAGAGCACAAGACAAGTATCTAGGGTATAGCAACTCTCAAACTACGAGGGGAACGGAGTGGATCACGGAGATGATGATGGAGATGGTGCTGGTCTTAGTGATGGTGATGATGTAGAGGCCTCCTCCCACGCCAAGGAGGAGAAGTGATGACGATGACGATGATTTCCCCCTCCTCCGGAGCTCCGGAGCAGCAGGGTCTGACCCCCCTCGGAGGGATTCAGGAGTTTCGCCGCCGCCACGGCCTCGGATGGACTTGGAAAAATTAGGGCGTAACTTTTAGGGGAGGACGAAGGCGTTGTTAAAAAGCCCCAGGCGAGGAAGTGCCCGAGGCTCCGTTTGGTGGGTCCCACGCGGCCTAGGGTTTTGGCCGCGTGGGCCCACCCCTTTTGGGCCTCGTGGCTCTCCTCTCTTCGGTCTTCTTCCCTCTGCCTTTCTCTCGACGAAAAAATGGTTGTGTAATTTTCCTTTTATTATTTGGATCCCTGTAGCTCCTGAAACATTAAAAACAAGAAAAAGGAGGTTTTCTGCCTCGCAGAAATTAAATGCCAAAAATAGGGACTTTGTAAGAAGTCCCATAAATCATCTAAAACATGTAAAAATAATGATATAACAATGCAAATAACATTCTAATATGATACTAAAAGTTGTATAAATGATGATATAAAATGCACGTATCACGGGTCCATGTGCCAATGCGAATAAGAGAATGTCATCCTCCGAGATTATTGGCGGTGGATTAGCCTTAAGCTTTTCTTTGAACCAACCCGCGAAAGAGGAGTTGTGCTCTCTGATTATTTCTCCCTCCGTTCTCGTCTTGCCTCTATCACCATACTTCTTCCTAATTGAGTTTTTGTGCTCCATCAAATAATCGTTAACCATATCAATGTGTTGTAGTGCTACTAAGTTGGCCCTGTCAAAGTCGGCGCGTC
Source organism: Poa pratensis (assembly GCA_947311845.1). Taxonomy (NCBI): domain Eukaryota; kingdom Viridiplantae; phylum Streptophyta; class Magnoliopsida; order Poales; family Poaceae; genus Poa; species Poa pratensis. The sequence continues at coordinate 39,677,410 of CAMZMU010000048.1, forward strand.
GACCTTCAAAGTCCACATGCAAATCCCTCCGGCCATTTCTGTGACCTGATCCAAGTAGCTTGCCGAGGTGCTTGTTTACGGGCAAACCAACTGGGTTCTCGAGTTCTAGAAAGTTCATGCAGAAAGAGATGCACTCTTCGGTGAGAAAGCCTTGGACGATGCTTCCATCCGGACGGGCCCTGTTACGAACAAATCCTTTGATGACCCCATTCAACCGTTCGAACGGCATCATATTGTGCAGGAACAGCGGCCCGAGATGGATTATATCATCCACGATATGGACCAATAGAGGCACATAGATGTCAAAGAATGCTGGCGGGAAGTACATCTCAAGCTCGCATAGTATCACAACGATCTCTTCCTGCAGCCTATCGAGCTGCTGATGCATGTAAAATGCATACATGAACTTTGCACTTTAATTGCTTATATTCCAATCATAATTGCATCATATAAGGGTTATACCAATGTTTATAATGATTTTGGGAATACTTCATAGTTTTCCCATTTATTTGGAATTAACCCTGTTTTTCCAGAAAACGTCTTTTTTAGTGTTTCAGACTTTCCGGGAGCTTCGGGACTCCAAAAAGGGCAAGGTCAAAGAGCACGGTTCAGAATTTTCGAGACGAACGCAATGGGCTTAAATTGAAGACCAGAAGCCCAACAGGCTGGAAATGGTAGGGTCCCACGCGGCCTAAAGTACATGGCCGCGTGGGCCCAGCTCGTTTCCACCTCGGAGCTCCGTGGCCGTCGATCTTTCATCCACCGACTTCGTCTTGACCTAAAAACGCCTATAAAAAAGGTCCCATGATGTTTCGCGAAAGGAGGCGGCGGAGAAACACAAAACCACGAAACAGAGAGACAGAAGGCTGCCGCCGGAGAAGATCGGAGGGGGGAAACGCCGCCGGAATCGCCTCCGGAGGGCTCCACCCCCCTCCGGTGTGTTCATCATCAACATCTAAAGCAAGAACTTCTTCACCATCATCACCATGATGAAGGGGGAGTAGTCCACCCCATGGACTAGGGTTTGTGGTGGTAACTTTTGTATCTCTCCTCTCTCTTGAGCTTCACTAATTAGTACCGTATGAGCTGCTGAACATGATTACGGTCATCTATGTAATACCTATGTGGTGAATATTGTGGTGTGAGATAATTTGTTATGCATTTACCGTTGTGTTGGAGCTTTTGTGACTTGTCATACTTTGAAGTATGATGTATGTGGGTACGGGATGGCCGATGTGACACGGCATAGGTATTGAGTGACACAGTACCGCCCAACGTCCTTTATCTAGGGGTAAAAAGAAAGAGTATGATGTGGGAGTGAGAGAAACCACGCTAGCCTTACGAGGGGTGACCTAGCAACACAAATGAGTATTTCTTTCAACTATGTGTTTTAGGACATATAGCCGTCATAAAAAGCTACCATTAAAACATGACAATTGTGTGTACTTTATCTATAACATGATGATCACCGTAGATGAGAGAGAGAGAGGATTAAGTGAACCCATGAACCATGTCCATTGTTCCTATAAGAAACACACACTTGAGCTTGTCCTCTTGCTACATAGAGGATTGGGCTTTCTCTCTTTGAGAGCTTTCACTTGCTACTACCTTTGTCTTGTCCTCTTGCATTGAAGAGGATTGGGACACTTTTACACTCTTGCTTGGTTACTTCCATCCATCAACCACCTTGTTCTCCAAACTTGTTTAGTGCATAATCAACTAAAACTTGTGACATTTTAGTTGTAGGGAATAGATAACTTTTCCTTCTTGCTCCTGCGGATCGATACCTTACTTCCACATTGAGAGGTGCCACAGTGATCCCTTGCTCTTGGGGGTTATCAAGTACTTTTCTGGCGCCGCTGCCGGGGAGCGTAGCGCTTAAGTTTCTATTCTTGTGTGCACTAGACTAAGCTTGGGGAGGTTTCTTTATATCTTGCAATCATCTAAGCTTGGGGAGGTTCTTTGACTTGTTTGATGATACTATGTCTCCCATTTATGATGATGAATGTGATATTTTTGGTCCCCCAATTTTTGAGGAGAAAATTTTCTTTGATGATACTTTGTCTCCAATATATGATGATTATAATGATTGTGATATTTTCACTCCACCTACTATTGAGGATATAGTTTATGTTGATTATTCTATGCCTCCTTTTTATGATGATTACAATGATGGATGTGATAGTTTTACTCCCACTATTACTAATGAAACTGTTTATGCTTATGTGGAGAGTAATGATACTTTTATGCATATGGATCATGATAAGAATGTTTTGCGATAGCTATATTGTTGAGTTTATCAATGATGCTACTGAAAGTTTTTATGAGAGAGGGAGACATGATTTCATTTACCACAATAATATTAAGTCTCCTCTTTTTTTGTTGAAAATTTTGAAGTTGCACTTGCTTTGCCATCCTATGCTAGTCACTTTGTGCTTAATTGATTTATTTTCTTACAAGATCCCAATGCATAGGAAGTGGGTTAGACTTAAATGTGTTTCATATTTTTCCCTTGATGCTCTCTTTGCATTTCAATTCTCATTCATATAGGAGCATCATTAAAACTATCAAGCCTAGCTATATGGCTATAAAGAAAGCGCTTTGCGGGAGGCAACCCGGTTATTTTTGTGTGTGATTTTTCTTTGTGTCCTCTTGCTGTAACAAGAGACTTTGTGTCCAGTTTAGTTTCTGGAGTTTTTAATAAAGTGCCAAGTTTTACCCATTTTGGTCTTGAAAAGTTGCTTATAGCGTTCGGAGATTTTATTCCTGCACGAATCAGTGCACGGTATGATTTTTAATTCTTATTCTGTAAATCCAAATGAGCTCATATTTGAACTGTAGTTGTAACTTTTCATCCTCTGTATGCATGAATTTTTTCGGAATTTTTCGAGAAAGTTTGGTAGGGTAGAAAAATACGTTTTGCTGCTGCTGTTTTTCTGGACAGATTCTGTCCCATTTTGTTTGATGCATGCTTTGAGCTTTTAAGTTGAATCTTTTTGATCCAATTGAGTTTATGAGTAGGCATACAACATTATACACTTTCTGGACATGTCATATGAATTTTTGTTCAAGAATTATATGCAGCAAGGAACCTATTTGTTTATCACTATTAATGCACCCCACAGAAAAGAGATGGGAGAAACGGTGTTTTGAAGTTTTTTCACAGGGATTGGAGGAGATGCACCAAGAGCTATCCAAGGATGGTGAATACCATAAGCTTGGGGATGTGATGACAACCCCGCTGGACCTACACACTCTCGGTTTGCACACGTCCAACTTCTGTTTTTCGATCAAAACACTTTATCGCATAAACTTGGAGCGTCGTTTTTGTTTTTGTTTGAGTCTTGAGAGACCACCACACTATCATTTATATATGAGAGAGCTACTGGAAATATGGGTTGAAATATGTTGGATGCTTTTATAAGATTGGGAAAAGGGATGTTTGACTTGATTTTTAATGATACATATAGTTGCATGATTCATGAGCTTGTTTATGAGTAATAGTTTGCAAATTCTTTTTGTAGAGCTATCACTTATTCATGTTTTGGTGCTGATTGTTATTTTACTTGGTTTACATGGATTAGTTAGTTCTATGGACACTTATGCATGCATCTAGATGGTCAACTTTCTCCCTTTTGCTAGCCCAAAAACTCCAACAAGCAAAAACTTGTTTCCAACACCTTCAACCAAAGTTATTCCAGTGAGTCCACCATATCTACCTATCGGCTTTATGCTATTCCGAGTATGTTTAACATGTTGTTTGTGTTATCTTACCTCTGAATGAAAATGTTTATGTTATTGATTGCAATGGAAAAAATTGGTTATATAGCTCTCACGAACTTGATGCACAATGTTACTTTTATTGCATAAATAAAACATGACCCATTGTGATTAAAATTATGATGTTATGAGCTTGACAAATGTCTTTGGTTGAGAGTTAGCAGAAATGTGCTATCACATGGAATGCTTTCAACATTGCACTCATTTATATTTAGTTGATGTCATGTACTTTTGTTTATGGATGCTTACCATAGGTGAAATAAATGAGGAAATGGAGTAGGTTTAAATGAGTTTGTATAAATGGTTAGAGAGACGCCTGGGCCACTAATCTAAGCCATGCATCATTCATGGTGGAAATTTACTTACATGCTATGGTGAACCGTCTGTGATACACCTTACAATAAAAAGCTATCCAATGGTAAATAAAAAGGTGTTGAGATTGTTCATTATGTTTGTTTGTCTTGTCATTTTGATATGGGCTTGTTCCATATCCTGGGACAAGAGGTACCCCAGTTGGCGCTCTTAATGATACTATTTTACTTACAATGATATTTAAATTGAACTTGCTTTGTTTCCGAGTTGAGTAACACATGGAGTAGGTACTCGTATTCAAGGGGCATGAGACTTTCAACCTTTACTTTGTCAAGCACATTACTCATATTTGCTTTCACTTTAAACTTAATCATTCAAGATGCTATGATAGGGGCAATGAGAGCTTGACACCAAGGATTACCATATTACAATCATTAACTTAAGTAGAGAAGTTCAGAAGTTAGATGAAACTTATTCATGTTTTACCTCTACTCATATATACATCTTTCCAAAGTGTCCACCTATCATATTCAGATTTTCATCATCACTCTATGACCAATGTAGGATGTCCATACTTATCATTATGCATACATGTGGTCCATACTACTATCTGTTATGTTACACTTTGTCAACTATCATTGAACATCCTTGCATTGAATACTTGATATCACTTCCTAAACTATTTGCATATTGCTACTCCTTTGAAGAATGAATCATTTGACTATATGTAGCAATTGTAATCATCTTTGATATTCATTGTTAAGTATTAAATTGTAAAGTCCATGTTAGTTTTATCATCTTCATACTCGAGGACGAGCATGGATTAAGCTTGGGGATGTTGATGCATGTAAAATGCATACATGAACTTTGCACTTTAATTGCTTATATTCCAATCATAATTGCATCATATAAGGGTTATACCAATGTTTATAATGATTTTGGGAATACTTCATAGTTTTCCCATTTATTTGGAATTAACCCTGTTTTTCCAGAAAACGTCTTTTTTAGTGTTTCAGACTTTCCGGGAGCTTCGGGACTCCAAAAAGGGCAAGGTCAAAGAGCACGGTTCAGAATTTTTGAGACGAACGCAATGGGCTTAAATTGAAGACCAGAAGCCCAACAGGATGGAAATGGGAGGGTCCCACACGGCCTAAAGTACATGGCCACGTGGGCCTAGCTCGTTTCCACCTCGGAGCTCCGTGGCCGTCGATCTTTCGTCCACCGACTTCGTCTTGACCTAAAAACGCCTATAAAAAAGGTCCCATGACGTTTCGCGAAAGGAGGCGGCGGAGAAACACAAAACCACAAAACAGAGAGACAGAAGGCTGCCGCCGGAGAAGATCGGAGGGGGGAAACGCCGCCGGAATCGCCTCCGGAGGGCTCCACCCCCCTCCGGCGTGTTCATCATCAACATCTATAGCAAGAACTTCTTCACCATCATCACCATGATGAAGGGGGAGTAGTCCACCCCATGGACTAGGGTTTGTGGTGGTAACTTTTGTATCTCTCCTCTCTCTTGAGCTTCACTAATTAGTACCGTATGAGCTGCTGAACATGATTACGGTCATCTATGTAATACCTATGTGGTGAATATTGTGGTGTGAGATAATTTGTTATGCATTTACCGTTGTGTTGGAGCTTTTGTGATTTGTCATACTTTGAAGTATGATGTATGTGGGTACGGGATGGCTGATGTGACACGGCATAGGTATTGAGTGACACAGTACCGCCCAACGTCCTTTATCTGGGGGTAAAAGAAAGAGTATGATGTGGGAGTGAGAGAAACCACGCTAGCCTTACGAGGGGTGACCTAGCAACACAAATGAGTATTTCTTTCAACTATGTGTTTTAGGACATATAGCCGTCATAAAAAGCTACCATTAAAACATGACAATTGTGTGTACTTTATCTATAACATGATGATCACCGTAGATGAGAGAGAGGATTAAGTGAACCCATGAACCATGTCCATTGTTCCTATAAGAAACACACACTTGAGCTTGTCCTCTTGCTACATAGAGGATTGGGCTTTCTCTCTTTGAGAGCTTTCACTTGCTACTACCTTTGTCTTGTCCTCTTGCATTGAAGAGGATTGGGACACTTTTACACTCTTGCTTGGTTACTTCCATCCATCAACCACCTTGTTCTCCAAACTTGTTTAGTGCATAATCAACTAAAACTTGAGACATTTTAGTTGTAGGGAATAGATAACTTTTCCTTCTTGCTCCTGCGGATCGATACCTTACTTCCACATTGAGAGGTGCTACAGTGATCCCTTGCTCTTGGGGTTATCAGCTGCTGCCGGGTGATCAACTTTCGAGAGATGATGTCGAAAAAGTTACAGAGGCCAAAAAGTGTTTCACGGACGTGCGTGTCCATTATCCCTCTGATTGCAACCGGAAAGATCTGCGTCATCATCACGTAACAGTCATGAGACTTCATCCCACTGAAGCATTTTTTCTTCGGGTCTAGGTATCTGCTTATCAACCCCGCGTAACCGATAGGCACTTTGACTCCTAGAAGGCACTTGAAGAGCTGATCGATCTCATTCTCGTGCAGAGTGCAGCTGGAGGGGGGCAATAGTAGTCATTATTCCTCTTAACCCTTTTGTCCCTGTGACCGTTCGTTTCCTCATCCGACTGATCTTCCCCCGGCCTTTTCTGGGTTCCCCCGTGAAGCTCTCCCCTTAAACCATAATATATCAAGTCGTGCCTTGCTTTCGGCCCATCTTTGGTCCTCTCCACCATGTTGACCACGGTGCCAAACAAACTCTCAAACACATTCTTCGTGATATGCATTAGATCAAGGCAATTAGGCGTATCGAGAATGGGCCAGTACGCTAAGTCCCAAAACGCAGACCTCGCCTTCCATACATCCAGGAGCGGTTTTGGTGCCTTCTTCTTCTTTCCCGGTGCAGGGCACTCTTTCCAATTATCCAGAAGTGTTTTGATCTCTTCGCCGCTTCTCTTACGTGGAGGTCCTCGATGCTCTTCTTCATTGTTGAACAGGTCTCCACGCTTTCTCCACGGGTCTTTCTTATCAGCTAGCCACCTTCGGTGCCCCATGTAGACGGTTTTCGAAGACCCCTCTTTCAGTAGCTGTAGGTAACAGGTACCGTCCATGCACCTGACGCACGCATGGTGTCCTTGAACCACCTGGCCCGAGACATATCCGCAGCCGGGCAAATCGTGCACCGTACAGAGCAAGGCGGCTTTCAATGGGAAATACTCTTGAGCGACGGTGTCCCATGTGATGACCCCTTCCGGCGCCCATAACGTGTCCAACTCATCTTTCAGTAGCTTCAGATACAGATTGATGTCGCTGCCTGGTTGTTTCAGCCCTTGAATGAGCATGCTCATGAGAATGTACTTCCTCTTCATGCAAAGCCAAGGGGGAGGTTGTATATCCACACAAACACTGGCCATGTGCTATGTGTGCTGCTCTGTTTGCCAAATGGGTTGAGCCCGTCGGTGCTCGCACCCAACCTAATGTTCCTTGACTCTGCCCCGAAATTTCGATCGTAACCGTCTAATGCTTTCCACTGGGTTGCATCCGAAGGGTGTGTCAGCGTTGCCTTATCAATCCGCTTCGGATCTTGTAGCACTGACTTCTTTCTTTCCGCATGCCAGCGCATGAGCTTTGCTTCCTTGGGGTCTAGAAAATACCTCTGCAGACGGGGAATGAGCGGAAAGTATCACACAACTTTTCGAGGAGCTTTCCTCCCTTTCTTGTATCGAGCAGCATTGCACACTGGACATGTGGTCTTGTCCGCGTCCTCTTTCCGAAAAATGTAGCAATCATTGATGCATACATGGTATCTTTCGTGCGGTAAATCAAGAGGGCACACGACTTTCTTGGCGTCGTCAAGACTCTTAGGACACGTGTTCTTCTCCGGAAGGACATCCTTCCAGTATAGCAGATTAGCATCGACGCTAGCGTCGGTCCAATGGTGTTTTACCTTCATCTGCAGAACATCGAGAGATACTTTCAAGCGGGTGTCCTCAGGCCTGCAACCTGGATACAACGGAGTATTCGAATCTATCTCAAGTTGCCCCAACTTAGATTTCTCTCTAGCAGCAGCTCTATTGTTACTCGTCGGCCTTACAAGCAATTCTTGCAAATGAGGGTCCTACAAGAACGTAGTTAGCGGCGTCGCGTCTCCACATCAACAACGTCCAGTTCTCCATCGTCATGTGCGGTAGGCTCTTCGTCTTCTTCCACCTCGTTGTTATTCTCAACAATCATCATGTCATTCATACGTTTCCAACGTATCCATAATTTCTGCTGTTCCATGCTTATATTATACCATTTGCTACATGTTTTATATACACTTCATATCACTTTTATGCATTTTCTGGGACTAACCTATTAACAAGATGCCACAGTGCCAGTTCCCTGTTTTCTGCTGTTTTTGGTTTCAGAAAGTTACTTCTGGAAATATTCTCGGAATTGCACGAAACAAAAGGCCAAGTCCCTATTTTTCCAGCACGTACACGGAGTCCGAAGGAGAGACGAAGGAGAGCCACGAGGTGGCCAAACCACCTGGCGGCGCGGCAGTGGGCCCACCGCGCCGCCTGTGGTTTGGGCCCCTCGGGGGTCCGCCGACATCGCCCCTTCGCCTATTTATTCCCCGAGACGTGAAAACCCTAAAACACCGAGCCTTTCATCCAGAACATATTCGCTGCCGCCGCCGTCGTCAACCCTAACTCGGGGGGTTCTGAAGCTCTTCCCGGCACCCTGCCGGAGAGGGGAATCATCACCGGAGGGCTCTACATCGCCATGCCCGCCTCCGGAGTGATGCGTGAGTAGTTCATCCTTGGACTATGGGTCCATAGCAGTAGCTAGATGGTTGTCTTCTCCACTTGTGCCATCATGTTTAGATCTTGTGAGCTGCCTATCATGATCAAGATCATCTTATTGTAATGCTACATGTTGTGTTTGCTGGGATCTGACTTATATTGATACCTATGTGGAGCTGAATATTATATTATCATGTCTATGTCATTTGTGATCTTGCATGCTCTCCGTTACTTGTTGAAGCCTTGGCCAAGTGAATACTTGTAACTCCAAGAGGGGGTATTTATGCATGATAGTTGGGTTCAACCTCTATTTAACCTGGGATAGTGACAGCAAGTTCTAAGGTTGTAGATGTGTTGTTGCCACTAGGGGTAAAACAGCAATGCTTTATTCAAGGATGAATGTATTGTTTACATTACGCACATTACTTAATGCAATTGTCTGTTGCTTGCAACTTAATACTGGAAGGGGTACGGATGTTAACCGGAAAGTGGACTATTTAGGCATAGATGCATGCTGGATAGCGGTCTATGTACTTTGTCGTAATGCCCAAATGAATCTCATAGTAGACACCACAGCTCACACATGCATGTTATATGCACTTATCAATTGTCAATTGCCCAGCTGTAATTTGTTTACCCAGCATGTTAGTTATCTTATTGGAGAGACACCACTAGTGAACTGTGGACCCCGGTCCATTCTTTTACATCTGAAATACAATCTACTGCAATCATTGTTCTCTACTGTTTTATGCAAACAAACATCATCTTCCATTCGATACGTTTAACCCTTTGTTTTCAGCAAGCCGGTGAGATTGACAACCTCACTGTTAAGTTGGGGCAAAGTAATTTGATTGTGTTGTGCAGGTTCCACGTTGGCACCGGAATCCCTGGTGTTGCGCCGCACTACACTCCTTCACCAACACCTTCGAAGCAAACCTCGTTTTCCTACTGGTTCGATTAAACCTTGGTTTCATACTGAGGGAAAACTTGCTGCTGCACTCATCATACCTTCCTCTTGGGGTTCCCAACTGACGTGTGACGTACAAGCATTGTTTCTGGCTGTTGCCGGGAGATATTCCCTCGTCAACTTAGCCACAACACGTTTTCTGGCGCCGTTGCCGGGGAAAACCGAATTGCTTCTGCAAGGGGAGTCTCTCACACCCAATCTCTTTACTTTGTTATTTGTCTTGCTTAGTTTATTTTTATTTAGTCTTGTTTGCTCTCTTTATCAAAAACACAAAAAAATTAGTTACTTGTTTAATTCGTTTGATTTTGTTTTTCAAAATGAGTACTCCTGAGAACACTAAGTTGTGTGACTTCACTAGCACAAACAACAATGATTTCATATGCACTCCTATTGCTCCACCTGCTTCTACAGCAGAATTTTATGAAATTAAACCTGCTCTATTAAATCTTGTTATGAAAGAGCAATTTTCTGGTGTTAGTACTGATGATGCTGCTGCCCATCTTAATAACTTTGTTGAACTTTGTGAAATGCAAAAGTATAAGGATATGGATGGGGATATTATAAAACTGAAACTTTTTCCTTTCTCCTTGAGAGGAAGAGCTAAAGAATGGTTGCTTTCTTTGCCTAGAAATAGTATTATTCTTGGACAAAATGCAAAGATGCTTTCATAGGGAAATATTATCCTCCTGCTAAGATTATATCCTTGAGAAGTAGCATTATGAATTTTAAACAACTTGATAATGAACATGTTGCTCAAGCTTGGGAAAGAATGAAATCTTTGGTGAAGAATTGTCCCACTCATGGACTGACTACTTGGATGATCATCCAAACCTTTTATGCAGGATTAAATTTTTCCTCAAGGAACTTATTGGATTCAGCCTCTGGAGGAACCTTTATGTCCATCACTTTAGGTGCAGCAACAAAGCTACTTGATGATATGATGATCAACTATTCCGAATGGCACACCGAAAGAGCTCCTCAAGGTAAGAAGGTAAATTCTGTTGAAGAAACCTCCTCTTTGAGTGATAAGATTGATGCTATTATGTCTATGCTTGTGAATGGTAGATCTCATGTTGATCCTAATAATGTTCCTTTAGCTTCATTGGTTGCTCAAGAAGAGCATGTTGATGTAAACTTCATTAAAAACAACAACTTCAACAACAATGCTTATAGGAATAATTTTGGTAGCAACAATATAAGCCTTATCCTTCAAATGGTTATGGCAATTCTTATGGTAATTCCTACAGCAACAATAGAAGTGTGTCCTCTGATCTTGAAGCTATGCTTAAAGAATTTATTAGCACACAAAAAGCTTTCAATAAAACTGTTGAGGAAAAGTTTGAAAAAATTGATGATCTTGCTCTAAAGTTGATAGTCTTGCTCATGATGTTGAAATTCTAAAACTGAAAGTTATGCCTAATGAAGTTAAAGATATAAGTCATTTGCTACAGCAAATGCCATCCAAGTTCGAATTGATAATAATATTAGGATGTTGGCTGAATTGCATGCTAGGTGGGAAAAAGAGGAAGAACTTGAAAAAGAGAATAGTATAGTTAGAGTTTGTACTATCACCACCACTAGTAATGCTAATGTTTCACATGCTAGTAAGCCTCCTACTATTGATGGTAATGTTATTGGTGTTGGTAATGTCTCTACTACTTCTGCAAAGCGTTTGAAATTGCCTAAAACTGCTGAAACTTTTTCTGATAAAAGTGCTGAAATTTTTCAAACTATTGGAGACAATGGTTCCACCACCATTGACAATAATGATTTTGATTTTGATGATTGTAACATCTCTGAAGTTATTATGTTCTTGCAAAAATTAGCTAGAAGTCCCAATGCTAGCACTATTAATTTGGCTTTTACAAAGCATATTACAAATGCTCTTTTGCAAGCTAGGGAGGAGAAGTTGAAACTTAAAGCTTCTATTCCTAGGAAATTAGAAGATGGTTGGGAACCCATCATTAAGGTAAAGGTGAATGATTTTGATTGCAATGCCTTGTGTGATCTTGGTGCAAGTATTTCGTTTTGCCCAAGAAGCTTTATGATATTCTTGATTTGCCACCTTTGGAACATTGTTATTTGGATGTTTTTCTCGCTGATAATGCTATGAAGAAACCTTTGGGGCGAGTTAATGATGTTTTTATTACAGTAAACAATAACCTTGTCCCCGTTGATTTTATTGTTATGGATATTGAATGCAATGCATCTTGTCCTATTGTTTTGGGAAGACCTTTTCTTCGAACTGTTGGTGCCATCATTGATATGAAAGAAGGTAATATAAGGTACCAATTTCCTCTCAAGAAAGGTATGGAACACTTCCCTAGGAAGAGAATGAAGTTACCTTTTGACTCTATTGTTAGAGCAAGTTATGATGTTGATGCTTCTTCTCTTGACAACACTTGATTTTCACTTTCTGCGCCTAGCTGAAAGGCGTTAAAGAAAAGCGCTTATGGGAGACAACCCATCGTTTTTATTTGCTGTTATTTTTGTTTTCTTTGAGTCAAGGAGTTTTGTTACTTCTGTAGCAACTCCTTTGTATCTTTATTTTATCGCAATGTTGTGCCAAGTAAAGTTCTATATTGAAAGTTGATGCAAGATTTGGATTTCTGCGCAGTGACAGATTTTTAGCTGTCACGGATTTGAGCTTATCTCCCTGTAGAAAATTCAAAAAATTCTGAAAAAATCACGCATATTCCTGAGATATGTACGCAACTTTCATTATTTTAGGCCAGATCCATCTGAGCAACTTAAGTGCCTCGAAAAAATTCGTCATTCCAGACTGTTCTGTTTTTGACAGATTCTGCCTTTTGTTTTGCATTCGCTCTTTTACTGTGTTTGTGTGGATTTCTTTGCTCCACAAAGCATTGGTGGCTGTAGCTAATGTCCAGAAGCTTTGGGATTGATTGTATCATTACAGAATATGAGAATTTTTGATTATGCACTAACCCTCTAATGAGAACTGTCTTGAGTTTGGTGTGAAGGAAGTTTTCAAGGATCAAGCGAGAAGGGTGATATTATGTGATCAAGAAGAGTGAAAAGCCTAAGCTTGGGGATGCCCCCGTGGTTCATCCCAACCATATTCAGAGAGACTCAAGCGTCTAAGCTTGGGGATGCCCAAGGCATCCCCTTCTTCATCAACAAACTTATCAGGTCATCTCTAGTGAAACTATATTTTAATTCTTTCACATCTTATGCGCTTTACTTGGAGCGTCTGTGTGTTTTTTTTTTGTTTTTTTTGAATAAATTCGGATCCTAGCAATCCTTGTGTGGGAGAGAGACACGCTCCGCTTTTTCATGTGAATACTCATGTTCTTCACTTATATTTGTTGAGTATTCTTAACTAGCTACTGCAGTGCTTTTAGCTCCTGTTTTTCATGCATCTCTTCGAGCTGTTAGCACTTGTTTATAAATACTCTCTTGCTGCATTATATTATCATTTGGAGAGTTTATGTTTAAATAAATTGATTGGTGTTTGTTTGGAAGAAAGAAAATGCTACATGTAGTAGTTGGTATTGGAAAAGACATATGCATTCTTGTAGATCATTGTCTTGTTTTGATTTGATGCTTTGCAATTGTTTTGAGCTCTCAAGTAGATCATGTTTAAGCTCTTGCATCATGTAGTTAAAGCCTAGTAGTGGAGAACTACCGTAGAGCTTGTTGAGACTTGGGATGCATATTTGTTCTCTCTAAGGTCTAGATATTTTCTGGTAAAATGTTTGAGCAACAAGGAAGACAGTGTAGAGTCTTATAATACTTGCAATATGTTTTTATGTGATTCTTGCTGTACCGGTTTATACTTGTGTTTGCTTCAAACAACCTTGCTAGCCTAAACTCTGTACTGAGAGGGAATGCTTCTCGTGCATCCAAAACTTGAGCCAAAACCCATGCCATTTGTGTCCACCATACCTACCTACTATGTGGTATTTCCTGCCATTCCAAGTAAATATTTCATGTGCTACCTTTAAACTATTCAAAACTTTATTACTCCTTATTTGTGTCAATGTTTTATAGCTCATGAGGAAGTATGTGGTGTTTTATCTTTCAATCTTGTCATTTACTTCTGACAGACTTTCACCAATGGACTAGTGGCATATACATCCGCTTATCCAATAATTTGCAAAAAGAGCTGGCAACGGGGTGCCCAGCCCCAATTAATTACAACTTTCATTAATAATTCTCTTCACATGTTTTGCCCTGATTTATCAGTAAGCAACTTAATTTGCAAATAGACACTCCTCCATGGTATGTGAATGTTGGAAGGCACCCGAGGATTCGGTTAGCCATGGCTTGTGTAAGCAAAAGGTTGGGAGGAGTGTCATCTATAAAGAAACTAAAATACATGTGTAAACAAAAGAGAAGAGGGATGATCTACCTTGCTGGTAGAGATAACGTCCTTCATGGGAGCCGCTCTTGAAAGTCTGGTTGACAAGGGGGTTAGAGTGCCCACTACCATTCGTTGACAACAACAAACACCTCTCAAATACTTATTTTGTGCTCTCTATATGCTTTCGAAAACTTAAAAAGCTCTAGCACATGATTTAATCCCTGCTTCCCTCTGCGAAGGGCCTATCTTTTACTTTATGTTGAGTCAGTTTACCTACTCCTTTCTATCTTAGAAGCAAACACTTGTGTCAACTTTGTGTGCATTGATTCTTACATATTTACTTATTGCACTTGTTATATTGCTTTATGTTGACAACTATCCATGAGATATACATGTTACAAGTTGAAAGCAAATGCTGAAACTTAATCATCCTTTGTGTTGCTTCAATGCCTTTTACTTTGAATCTATTGCTTTATGAGTTACCTCTTATGCAAAACTTTTTGATGCTTGTCTTGAAAGTACTATTCATGAAAAGTTTTTGCTTATATGATTCATTGTTTACTCTTTATCTATTTGTTAGCAAACTATAGATCATTGCTTTGAGTCACTTCATTCATGACATGAGCCTTGCAATATATTGATCAAGATTGTGTGAAAGCATGTCTCCTCAGAAATTATTTGTTGTTATCGTTTTACCTACTCGAGGACGAGTAGAACTAAGCTTGGGGATGCTTGATACGTCTCCAACGTATCCATAATTTCTGCTGTTCCATGCTTATATTATACCATTTGCTACATGTTTTATATACACTTCATATCACTTTTATGCATTTTCTGGGACTAACCTATTAACAAGATGCCACAGTGCCAGTTCCCTGTTTTCTGCTGTTTTTGGTTTCAGAAAGTTACTTCTGGAAATATTCTCGGAATTGCACGAAACAAAAGGCCAAGTCCCTATTTTTCCAGCACGTACACGGAGTCCGAAGGAGAGACGAAGAGAGCCACGAGGTGGCCAAACCACCTGGCGGCGCGGCAGTGGGCCCACGCGCCGCCTGTGGTTTGGGCCCCTCGGGGGTCCGCCGACATCGCCCCTTCGCCTATTTATTCCCCGAGACGTGAAAACCCTAAAACACCGAGCCTTTCATCCAGAACATATTCGCTGCCGCCGCCGTCGTCAACCCTAACTCGGGGGGTTCTGAAGCTCTTCCCGGCACCCTGCCGGAGAGGGGAATCATCACCGGAGGGCTCTACATCGCCATGCCCGCCTCCGGAGTGATGCGTGAGTAGTTCATCCTTGGACTATGGGTCCATAGCAGTAGCTAGATGGTTGTCTTCTCCACTTGTGCCATCATGTTTAGATCTTGTGAGCTGCCTATCATGATCAAGATCATCTTATTGTAATGCTACATGTTGTGTTTGCTGGGATCTGACTTATATTGATACCTATGTGGAGCTGAATATTATATTATCATGTCTATGTCATTTGTGATCTTGCATGCTCTCCGTTACTTGTTGAAGCCTTGGCCAAGTGAATACTTGTAACTCCAAGAGGGGGTATTTATGCATGATAGTTGGGTTCAACCTCTATTTAACCTGGGATAGTGACAGCAAGTTCTAAGGTTGTAGATGTGTTGTTGCCACTAGGGGTAAAACAGCAATGCTTTATTCAAGGATGAATGTATTGTTTACATTACGCACATTACTTAATGCAATTGTCTGTTGCTTGCAACTTAATACTGGAAGGGGTACGGATGTTAACCGGAAAGTGGACTATTTAGGCATAGATGCATGCTGGATAGCGGTCTATGTACTTTGTCGTAATGCCCAAATGAATCTCATAGTAGACACCACAGCTCACACATGCATGTTATATGCACTTATCAATTGTCAATTGCCCAGCTGTAATTTGTTTACCCAGCATGTTAGTTATCTTATTGGAGAGACACCACTAGTGAACTGTGGACCCCGGTCCATTCTTTTACATCTGAAATACAATCTACTGCAATCATTGTTCTCTACTGTTTTATGCAAACAAACATCATTTCCATTCGATACGTTTAACCCTTTGTTTTCAGCAAGCCGGTGAGATTGACAACCTCACTGTTAAGTTGGGGCAAAGTAATTTGATTGTGTTGTGCAGGTTCCACGTTGGCACCGGAATCCCTGGTGTTGCGCCGCACTACACTCCTTCACCAACACCTTCGAAGCAAACCTCGTTTTCCTACTGGTTCGATTAAACCTTGGTTTCATACTGAGGGAAAACTTGCTGCTGCACTCATCATACCTTCCTCTTGGGGTTCCCAACTGACGTGTGACGTACAAGCATTGTTTCTGGTGCTGTTGCCGGGGAGATATTCCCTCGTCAACTTAGCGCTAGCAGTCATCATGATGGCCCTTCTTCGTCATGTACTGCCATCGGCGCCGCATGGACCTCCAGTACATCATCTTCATCATTCATCCAAGGGGAGCCATCCATGAAACCACGCATGAGCAGGTGATCCCGCACTACACAGGAATAGGGGTGGTGCAAGGTCATTAACTTGCATTTTCGACACGGACATCTTATCTCCTGCTCCTCATTTCTGTACATGTCCTCTATCGCGTGTCTCAGATATCTGTCCACTTTCCTTTCGCTCATGATGACCATTATCACCTGCACGTCCGATGGTACACATATAAGCAAAATAATTAGGTAGTACCATCTCATTAGTTATTGTCACGCAAAATTTTGGCATGACCTCCCTACAAATGGGACCGAGAAGTTTACCAAAGTTTTGCCGAAACGGAAACGAATCAACGTTCGACAACATTTGGCAACTCATTTTCATGTCACATCGATCATTTTCGGACGGAGAGAACGCATCCACCCAAATCTCACATTTTCATTTATTTAGTGATCACATTCTCGCACAAATCTCACAATTTTATTTATTTACATCATCCAATCCATATAGTCACCTTACACACGAGAAGAGATAACCGCGAGACGACACGTCGACGAGCTCGAGCTTGTTGGAGAGGGGAGAGAAAAAGTAGATCTATAGATCTATAGGTGGGGTGAGATTTTAGAAGCTAGATCTATGCCGTGGATTTAGGAGATGTGTGTGAGGGAGATTTAGCAACTAAAAGTGGTTAGATTGACCAAATTTGGTCCAAAATGGTGAGGAAATGAGGTAGGAAGGAAGAGATTTCGAGCTAAGAACAAAGGGGGAAGTGAGGTTGCAATAATGGAGGCGGAGGTAGGTGGGGCGACTTTAAGTTGTCTGCCCAGGTTACCAGTGGCGCACCAGATAATATTACCTGTGGCGCACTGGGGCTGGTGCGCCACAGGTAATTTTTTTACCTGTGGCGCACTGGGTCTGGTGCGCCACAGGTATTCTCTCTCCACGATCCAAAATACCTGTGGACAAATACCTGTGGCGTACCAGCCCCAGTGCGCCACTGGTAAAAAATTACCTGTGGCGCACCAGCCCCAGTGCGGCACAGGTAAAAAAATTACCAGTGGCGCACTACTGTCTGGTGCGCCACTGGTAGTCTCTCTCCTCCACCTCGAAATTTTTCAAGTTCCGCTCTGGCGCACCACGTTTACGATGCGTCACTGCTAAAAATTTACCAGTGGCACACCGGAATCTTGTGCGTCACTGGTATTTTTTTTCAAAATCCAGAAACCCAGTGAGAGACTATCAGTGGCGCACGGGGATCTGGTGCGCCACTGATAGCATCTCAGCTATAAGCTTTTTCCTACTAGTGAATCATACGTGGTAGAAGATCTTGTGTGGATTGTATAATTTCCGATTTATCACTATCAAACTTGTTGCAAGTGGCAACTAAGAATCCGTAGATATAGTCAAACTAATCGTGTCTTTAGAGTTAGACTGGTCCCACATAAGGGAAAGCCTTCTCCATTCTACAATCTATAGCTTTTTGGTGCCTTGTGAGTTGACTTGTGTGACATTCCACACATATGTTCTGCACATATTTTTATTTACTCAAGATGACAAAACAAATGTCGGAGTACTTTCTCTTTCTCCTAACATGTGGAAGTCACATTTTCCGTCTATTGAATATGATGGCAATGTTTACGTCACCTAGTCTGTCTATTGTGACATCACTCAGCATTAACGATTCATTGCCCATGGCCGACGCATTGGCAGCAAATTTGCATATAAGCCCAGAGAACTGAAATCCTAGGACAAAAAGAATGATGCAGAGAGGTAGCAGCCTAGCAGGTCGGCTCAACTGGAAGCTGACGTGCCCAAGACAATGCTCGGCTACGCCAAGAGCAGCTGAGGCAGTGCACAATGCATCATTCTCTACCTACGAAGCACCGATACTTCAAAATCTTTGTATCGCAGTATAAAACTTGTGCGATACTCGATACGCCAATACTCCTCCGATACTCGTATTGCCCGCGTGTCCCCTTTTTTCCGAATTAAAAAAGGAAAATAAATCTGATACTCCTCCGATACTCCTCCGATTCTTCTAGCGACACGGGAGAGCCCGAACGAGCCCGCCGCGTGTAGTTGCCTCCACCTGGACTCGTGCCCCCCGCCGGCCGGATTCGCGCCCCGCCGGCCAGAATCGCGCCGCCGCCAACCGGAATCGCGCCGCCGCCACCCGAGTGTTGCTGCCTGTTGCTGCTGGCCTGCTGCTTGCTTGCGTGCTAAGTGATGCCTGCTTGCTTGCGTGCTGACTGCTGAGTTGCTGCTGGCCTGCTGCCCTCCGAGCTGCTGCCTACTGATTTGTTGGCCAGGGACAGGGAGCGACTGCTGATTTGCCTGCTAATTTGCTTGTTGATTTGCTGGACAGGGAGTGAGTGACTGCTGATTTTATTATTTTTACACATATACTCGACGTATCGTCGTATTGCTGTTTTTAGAAATCGCCGTATTCCGTATCGCCGTCTCCGTATCGCCGTATCCGTATCGCCGTATCGGTGCTTCGTAGTTCTCTACTACGGCGTCCCAGCAAAACAACAAATGATCGGCTATGGTACGTCCACGACGACGGCCGCGCCAGCACCGATCACCCCGGTACGCGGCCAGAGCCCGCCGCGACAAAGCGGGCATGTCCGGCGTCTGCTGATCCACCGGTCGGCGTCGCACGCGGCGTGGAAGAAATGCCCACACGCCGGCACGACGCGCACCAGCTCGTCGGGTGTCTTGGCGTACTCCGACTGGCAGAAAAACGCAGCAGCGCTGCCGCGCCCTCGACGCCTCGGCCGTCTGCGCGTACGGCACGAGCGTCGCCTCGCCGAGCGCGCGCTCCACGTCGTAGGCCGACGCGGCGCGGCAGTCTCTGCGACAGGCGCCGGAGGCAGCGGTGACGAGGGCGACGATGAGAACTACCACGGCGACCACCGCGGCCACCTCGAGATTGAGCGCCGCGTCCGGGCTCATGTCTTCCTTGTTGGACTGAACGATCGAACGGCAATGCGTGTGGCCTCTTCCCTTTCTTGGCCCGACCTTGCTTTGTAATTTGTATCTTTCTTCTTTCGGCTAACTATAGAAACGAAAATCCCAGTGACCTCCTTTTCCATGTCTCCTCTCGCTCGGTCATGCTCTGCTTTTGCACGAGCTATAGTCCAAGGACGTCACAAGAGCGACACCCTCGCTCAATGTTGCTTAATAACCAGCCAATTGTGACGTTCCGTAGAGATCTAGTGGGTCTAGGCTGGTAGCTTGGCACGAGTTGCTACAGCGACTAACCACTGTCAATTTGACACAAGGGACCGACGAGTTTCGATGGAATTTGCGCACTTGCGGTAAATTCTCTATGAACTCCATGTATACAGCACTCATCCAACCAGATGTGCCGTTCGACAATAATAAGAAAATCTGGAAGATGAAACAAAGTTTTTGCGTGGTATCTTCGTCGAGGAGTTATTCTTACAAAAGACAACCTTGCGAAGCGCAATTGGCATGGAAGTAGACAGTGTGAAGACGAGACGATAAAACATCTATTCTTCGAGTGCAAATTGGCTAGTTCTATATGGTCTATAAATCCAATTAGTTCTACTATTTATCACCTAAAAGCATTGCTAATATTTTTGACAATTGGCTGAATGGTGTGGATAATAAGTTTCAAACAACTTATTAGGGTGGCAGTGCTGGCCGTAATATGGTCGCTTTGGCTATGTAGAAATGACAAGGTTTTTAACGATACAAATTGCTCTCTTATGCAGGTTATCTACCGGACTACTGCTACACTCCGTTCGTGGTCTCAGTTGCAACATGTGGTGCATCGAAACCTGTTTATGGAGATATGTACAAGACTGGAGGATACGGCGAGAGACTTTTTATCCCGACATGGATGGCAGCATAATTTGCGGATCGGCCCTCCACCACCATAGGCGTTTTTACAATTTTCTCATTATGATATGTAATTCGCCTTTTTATCTTCAGTACTTCAGACTTGATACGGCTGTGTGCATCTTACTTATGCAGAGGTTGGGTGTAACTCCCTTTATCTAAAAAAGAATCTTTCCGCAAATTAAATTCATGCCGTGGCCAATTCACTTACGTTAGAAGTTTGTTTGTGTGTGTCCCGGGCTCCCAGCCCTAAGTGTACATGCAGTTGCAAAACTTTGTAATTTGTAAGGTCCTTTTACTGTGGCCTGATCCTGAGATTTTTTTTAAGTTACCTTCTGATGTGAGCAATATCATGGGTTTGCTTTTCAACTAAAGTAGCATTTGTTTTTCCTATCTAGAGTAGAAATTCGAGATTGCAAAATCCAGCTTGTAGCTTAATATCATACAAGATCACAGTCAACTCCAATAGTGGCAACGAAAACGCTATAACCACCTAACATATGAAGGCCGATAGCCAGCATAACACCGCCACAATATCAACAAAAAGAAAAGTGCAGAACCAACTGAATCAGATCAATATCCAATGCCAGCACGTCACATGATAAGATAATCATATCTCTAACTCCAGCACACACTATGCTGCGGTCGACAACACTCTTCATTCCCCCCGTCCTCATCATCATCGGCAGCACCAGCAGAGGAGTTGAGGGCGTTGAGCCTTTCCACCAGACTGGCCTTCCTCTGCTCCATCGTAGGTCAACTTTTTAAGGTTGCACCTGTATCAAGGAGCCAGGTTAAAATGGACATCAAGGTTGGATCCTTGGTCGATTTTGACAGAATAACATCAGCACAGATGGTGCATTAACCTTCTTGTAAATTACTTCCATGTCATCGGTGGAGATTCCCTTCTTGGTGTCGCTGAAGTTTGGGCACAAATCCTGAAGAAAAGCTTCAAAACAGAAGATCATCCGGTAGGAATCTACAAAACATATGTTCTTATCAATCTATTTATACTTCTTATAAATCAAACCCCACTAAGTGCATTAATTATTTTTCTATCTCAACATCCACATCATTCATTCTCTTAGCCAACCAAATGTCCATGTCATCCACTAACATTAATTAAAGATAATATTTTCTTGCATGCAACATATCCACATCATCTACTTTTCATCTATCTAATTGTCCATGTCACCAATTTTTAACCATCAAATACAAAAAAAAATCATGTCAAATAAATTTAGCCTTTCGACACTGTAACTGAACCTTCCATATTTTTATACATAACTTCACATTTCATGTGTCTTATATGCCTTTATTTACACAACAATTTATTAAAGAGATTTCCGCCGCAACGTGCGGGGTATCATTCTGGTTTATGAAATGAGGGAAAGAAAGGGAAAGGACAAATGAAATAGAGCTTTGCAACAACAACAAATGAGATGATGATCACTGCTTTAACCAGAAGCTCAAGTTTCTGGTCAAACATACATAGCACAGCGCAACCAGCAGATCACAAAAAACCAATCAGGAAAGAGTGCAAGAAAAATTAAAGCAAAAATATGACACCAGATCATTAAATAGAGCCAAACATATATTAGACAGTGGACTTGGTGATCAAATGATCAGCACGAGCCCAAGCACAAGCCCAGTCATTAAATTACAACAACATATTATCATTAAATTAACTGTCTTCCTCACGCAAACGGTCATCTAGAGCTTAACTAGACAACTGTTACACATTTAATCATCTGGAATCAATATAGATAACTAAATGTTTCAAATTATGACCATATGATCATCTACTCCAATACCAGCATGTATACTGACACCAAGATGACTAAATGACCAATATATCAATCATGTGATCATACAAACATGCAAAATCAGACAATTTGATCATCTGATCAACTACAACATTGTAACCTGAATAACTTTACATAAATGCTTCTGAATATTAAATATCCATAAGCAGAAGCAGGGAATAAAATTAAGCTAATTATGACCATTAGGAAGCCAATAATACAAATGCATAGCCATTTCAGCTAATAACCTTAACATATAGACCAAGTCGAACCTCAATAGAGTAAAGTTTGAATTCAGTTCCAACCAATCGTTCAAACTACATCAAACATTACACAGTTTTAACCA
Organism: Poa pratensis; assembly: GCA_947311845.1. Taxonomy (NCBI): domain Eukaryota; kingdom Viridiplantae; phylum Streptophyta; class Magnoliopsida; order Poales; family Poaceae; genus Poa; species Poa pratensis. The sequence continues at coordinate 39,700,057 of CAMZMU010000048.1, forward strand.
TGACTTGATGGCCGGAACCAAACCAACACACGATGGCCAGAAAGATGAAGTCGGCCAATAGACATTGAGCCACCACCACCAGAGCCGTCACGACATGTGGTGTCATCTACATCGACTGTGACTAGGTGCTCAACGTATGAACTATGTTTTCTACTATTTGACCCAATTAACACAATTTGGGGGCATTATGACATTCTATGGGCAACACCCTTGAAAATGCACTAACAACTCTACATGGCATGGCTTAATTATTTTTCTCATGTAGTGAGGTAAGTAGCTGGGCCTTTTAACATGTTACATCCTGCAAACCATAGGTTTTTTGTTTCCTGCTAAGGACGCATGAAGCAAATGCATGGTGGGTGAACAAATGCACATCGCACACGACTATCTATATAAGGATATGTCTTCCCAAATTATGTAAGGTTTGTGGCTCAGTATGCATTCTTTATATCTTGCTTGGAGGCTCTACATGTTACTACAAATATATGTACATTTAGGTCCACCCTACAAGTTGCTAGAGTGTATGCCGGTAAGATAGGAATGAGATGTATCAGAATGTTTAGACACACATCTGTGTATTTTTTGTGTCAAATTTTGTTTACAAAGTGTGTTTTGGTGTCTCATCTCTGCCCATGACTAAAACCACAGCCTCCTTGACATCTTTAGTAAGGCTTGGGTCAATAACACTTGGGTTAAAGGTCTCTTGGATCTCGAGGGTGTATAATTTTCGGCTTTATCATTATCAAGTGGCAACCGAGAATCAGCAAACGTCAAACTTTTAGTTGTGTCGTTAGACCGATCACACTTAGCCGTCTCAGTGCTCGAATTCTACGGTAGTCCTACTCTTTTTGGTGCCTGTGAGTTTTGACTTGTGTAACATTTCGCATGGAAAACTTCTCCTCGTACTTTATGTACTCAGGACGACAAAACAAAAGGTTAGTGTTTTCTCTTCCGAATGATGTGCAGGACTAGCATACGTGACTTGTATATTTTCAAGAAATCCGTAAAAATACTATAGCTTATGTGTTATGTATAACATTTCAAAGTCCAAACAAGGATTAGTCTACTACTCTGAACTAGTGGCAATGTGACGTCGCCAAATCTGCCGATTGACATCACCCGCCTAATTACGTGGAATGTATCAGAAATATGAATTATGAAACAGTATCACTTAACACGGTTTTTTTCGATAAAGAGAATTTATTAAATCGCGAAGATACAAATTACACTCAGTCTTTGCAACAACGTAATACCCTAATAGCATACGGATGCACACAACCAAAAAAGAAGAAGAAGCTAAAGAAGAAAAGTCCTGATACAGAATTCCAGTCCTTATAGCAGCAGCAGCACAAGCAGACCAATACAACACCTGATGTCCAAGTTCTCCAAAGTGAAGTCTCCAAAAAGGAAACAGTGCACATGTACCATCGTCGCCGGATCGTAGATCTTGAGTTTCACCCTGGAGATAGTCTCCGCTCTCAAAACAATGCCTTCAACAAGGTCATTGCCCAGGCATAACCAATTAAGTCTAGACCTTAGATTTTCAACCCTGAAAGCGCCTTTGAACTTCACATGTGTTGTCGCCCCCACTTACGTACATACCACTGCTATGAATCCCAAAACTCCAAACAAGTTTCTCAACGCCTTTAAGTCTCCAATCTCGGCTTACATGACATTTTTCGCCTCTGACTTCACCATGGAGCTAAACATGTATCCATAATTTCAACAGATAGCAGAGCTTCAAGCTGCTCCCTCCGTAACGGAGAACCCAATGGGCATGACCGGATCTCACCCGATTCAGTGATCTCTAGGCATAACGCGCCCATGGGAGTTCGCCGGCGGAGCCTTCCGGAACCCGACACTCCGGCTAGATTGAGGAGGACAGGCGTCAGGCAGATCTTCGTATTGCCGCAAGAGGAATCCTAGGACCGCCGCTTTTATTCCAGCATACCAGCAGACCCCCACGCCGCCGGTCGGAGCAGCAACAGAGAAAGCGGCCGCAGCGGACAACCACAAACCGTTCATGGCAGGAGACGCCCAGATCGGGCCCTAAGTCCCTGATCCGATGCACCACCACATCGCCGGAGCTTGATACCGACATTGTGCGCCACCCGCCGACAAGGCGCCGCTCCGGCTTTAGACCCCGGCTCCAAGACCGCGTCGCTCTTGAACCGCCGCCACCACTCCACTAACGCCCATGGAGCCGCGGTGCACTCTCCTCCCCTCCGTCCTAGACGAGAAGGGCGCCGCCACCACCGTCGGCTTTGGCGGCAGCGCCGGCCAGGAGCACGCCGGTGAGGGGGGCTGGAGGAGTCGGGGGAGTTTCCTCCGGAGTCGCCCAGGCGGGGTTGACCCGGAAGGCGGCTAGAGTTCGGGAGAGGGACTCATCTGGTTTGGGTTCGACGTATAGCACGCGTGTCTGGTAACGGCCACTTAACACGTTGTTACCTAATCCCATTTTCTTTTTTCCTATTGGCACGATGCAGTGCAACTGTGCGCTTAGATGCTTTTTGTTTTTTTTTAGGTGTGCGCCTAATGCGAAGAGACAGTGCAAGCTTTGTTATGCCAAAACCTAAATGTAAAGTCAAATTTAGAAGGGACGATTTGTTTTCCTGCCTAAGCTGCAGAAGGTAACATGGCTAAGAGCAGATGTACAATGCATCTCTCTACTGCATTGCGACAACGACGGCGGCGACCGACATGCCGCGGCTCGCCGGGCGTGGCGTTGTCGGCAGAGCGGGCACCTTATCACCAAACTCCAGTTAACGTTCCACACATGACCGACGCATAGGCAGAAAATTTACATACCGGCTCAGAAAATTTACATACCTAGGGACAAAATAACGATGCTGAGAGGAAAGAGGTCGGCTCGACTGGAAGCTGACGTGGCCAAGAGCAGGTGTGCAATGCATCTTTCTCTTCTACGCAGTGTCGCTGTCTCAGCAACAGCAACGTTTAGTCGGCTATGTTACGGCCACGATGACAACTGCGCCGGCGCCGCTCGCCCCCGTGCGCGGCCAGAGCGCGCCGCGGCAGAGCGGGCACGTCCGGCGCGTGCGGATCCACCGGTCGGCATCGCACGCTGCATGGAAGAAGTGGCCGCACGCCGGCACCACGCGCACCAGCTCGGCTGGCGCCTTGGCGTACTCCGACTGGCAGAACACGCAGCAGCGCTGCCGCGCCCTCGCCGCCTCGGCAGTCTGCTCGTACGGTACGAGCGTCGCGTCGCCGAGCGCGCGCTCCACGTCGTCGGCCGAGGCGGCGCGGCAGTTGCTGCGACAGGCGGCGGAGGCTGAGGCGGCGAGGGCGACGATGAGCACCGCCACGACCACCGCTGCCAGCTCGAGATCGATCGGCACGTCGGGGCTCATGTCTTCCTTGTTGGCCTGATCAACGGAACGGCAATGCGTGTGGCCTCTTCCCTTTCTTGGCCTCACCTTGCTTTGTATCTTCTTTCTTCGGCTAACTAAATAAACAGTAATCCCAGTGACTTCCTTTTCCGTGTCTCCCCTCGCTCGGCTCATGCTCTGCTTTTGCACGAGCTCTTGTTTCCTTTTTTTTTGCGAGGGAAATTGCAATTACAACCAACCAAGATTCTTACAGAAAAGCCCAAGAAACAAAGAAATTACAGATAGGTCCTTGTTGAGCTCTGGCGTCGTCTTCGTCATGCTCGACGCTGCGCCGGCGAAGTCTGCCGCACCACCTCCATACGCTTGGACTGGGAGGCCCCCCGTGGACAGAGAGTCGACGCTCCTCGGTGCCGGAACACCTCCACCGCGCACGACGGCCGGCAACACCACCTTGGTCTTCATGAAACGCAATCTCCAGATCGTCAACCGCCGGATCCACCTGCCTCGGACTCCGGCGAATGGGACGCCCCCTCGAGGCCTCCGCAGAGCCGCGAGCAAGGGCCTGGCGGCAGATCCGCGGCGAAGCTCACAGAGCCGCACCACCGGAGGGGAAGTCCACCACCAACAAACACCACCGGCGCCATCGCTTCCACCCCAACACCGCCGGCGACACTCCCCACGCACACCTAATTCACATAGCCCGGATCCGGGGATTCCCCGACCTCCCGCCGCCGGAGCGGCCGCCGGAGGCGAGGAATCCCGCGGATCGCCGACGAGGAACCGGAGCGCACGGAGATCGCCCAAAGAGTCGCCTTTTCCTGTAGCAGGGGAAAAGAAGAGAAGGTCCAACTCTTTCTTGATACGAGCCACGAGCTCTTGTTTCCTACTACTCCTAGAATCTTACGGCAAATTTCCTTCATGCCGTGGCCAATTCACTTATGTTAGAAGCTTCTTTTATGTGTCTTGGCAGTCTGCGTGTAAGTATGTTTCCTTTTTATTTGTACTTTTTCCCCGTGTAGTTCCAAAACATTTGCACCTCTTACTGTGACCTGATCCTGAGATCTTTTTCAAAGTTGCCTACACAGATGTGACTGGTTTTGGTTACCGGTAGAAAAAAAAAAATCCCGAAGGTGGTCGGGATTTCCGGTTACCGCGGTTACCGGAAAATCCTGACTGGTTACCGGACGAATTTGAAATCTAAAATTTGAAAATTCAATTTTTTTAGTTCTAAGTTTAACCATTTACCAAAAGTTTTCGTTAAATTTCAAAATTTCGGAATTTTTTCGTCCGGTATGACCATTTCCCGAGGGTGCTCGGGATATCTGGTTACCGACCGGTAACCAAAACCATGGATGTGAGCAATATCATGATTCATGAGTTTGCTTTTCAACTAGCATTTACTTTTCCTAGTTTAGAGAAAAAAATTGAGGTTTAAAAACCCGGCTTCAAGCTTAAAGGAAATTCATCTAAGATCCCAGTCAACTCCAATAGTGGCAACGAAAACGCTATAACCACGTAACATATGAATGCCGACAGCCAGCATAACACCGCCACAATATCAATATAAAAAAAGTGCAGAACCAACTGAATCAATTTCCAAATGCCAGCAAGTCACATGATAAGATAATCATATCTCTAACTCCAGCACGACATCCAAAACTGAAAGAAATACGTATGTTGACCGAAGTGCCCAACTTTAACAAACATGCACATTGTAAGACTGTTGCGGTCGACAACACTCCTCGTTCCCCGTCGTCCTCATCATCATCGGCAGCACCAGCAGAGGAGTTGAGGGCTTTGAGCCTTTCCACCAGACTGGCCTTCCTCTGCTCGATCGTAGGTCAGCTTCTTAAGGTTGCACCTATATCAAGGGAGCCAGGTTAAAATGCAACTCACATCTAGGTGGATAAATACTTGCTATATTTTGACAGTATAAGATCAACACGGACGGTGCATTAACCTTCTTGTGAATTGCTTCCATGTCATCGGTAGAGATTCTCTTCTTGATGTACTCGCTGAAGTTTGGGCATAAATCCTGAAGAAAAAGCTTCAAAAGAGAAGATCATCAGGTAGGAATCTAGACAACTTATGTTCTAAACAGATTTAGGAAAGGAGGGAAAGAAAGGGAAAGGATAAATGAAACAGAGCTCGGCAACAACAACAAATGAGATTATCATTGCTTTTACAAGAAGCTCGAGTTTCTGGTCAAACACACATAGCACAGCACAACCACCGGTTGTACCAATATATCACAGCAAAACTAGCAGGAAAGAATGCAAGAAAAACTAAACCCCAAATATGTCACCTGATCATTATCTAGAGCGAACACATATTAGCCAACAGACTTGGTGATCAAATGATCACCACGCCCAAGCACAGGCCCAGTGATTAAATTACAAGAACATATAATCAGTAAAATAACTTTTTTTCCTCAAGCAAATGATCGGCTAGAGGTTAACTAGATCCTCATTAAAAAAACTAATCATCTAGAATCAATATAGAGCAACTAAATGTTTCAAATTATGACCCTATGATCATCTACTCCAATACCAGCATGTATGCCGATACCAACATGACTAAATGCCAATATATCAAGCATGTGATCATATAAACATGCAAATCAACTCTAAATAGGAGAAAAAGTAGCCAATTTAATCTTATGATCAACTACAACATTGCCACATTAATAAATTTACTTAAATGCTTCTAAACATTCAATTATATATCCATAAAAAGTAGCAGAGGATCAAATTAAGATAATTATGACCGTTCAGAAGCCATGCATACAAATTCAGAGCCATTTTAGATAATAACCATACCATATATACCAACTCAAACCTAAATAGGGTAAAGCTTGAATTAACTGCCAACCAATCATTCAAATTACATTAAATATCACACAGCTTAACCATGACTCGATGGCGGAACCAAATCCAAGACACGATAGACGGGAAGATGAAGTCGGTCAATAGACACTGAGGCACCACCACCAGAGCCGTCGCGACATGTGGCGTCATCTACATCGAATGTGAACAGGTTTTAATTGTATGAACTATGTTTTTCAATATTTGACCTAACTGCCACAATTTGTGGGCATTTGGACATTCTGTCGGCATCACTCTTCAAGATGCACTAACAACTCTACTTGACATGGCTTAATTATTTTTCTCATGTAGTGAGCTAAGTAGCTCAAACTTGATATGAGATGAGTCTGTTAAGAGAGATTTGAAGGATTGGAATATCATCAAAGAACTAGCCATGGATAGGGGTGAGTGGAAGTTAGCTATCCACATGCCAGAACGAAGACTTGGTTTTGAGATCTTATGGTTTTCAACTCTAGCCTACCCCAACTTGTTTGGGACTAAGTCTTTGTTGTTATTATTGTTGTTGTTGTTTTTGTTGTGAGCTAAGTAGCAGGCGTTTTAACAGGTTGCATCATGCAAATCATAGGTTTTTCTGCTCTTTTATTTTGCTTCCAACTAAGGACGCATGCAGCAAATGCATTGTGGGTGGACAAATGCACATCGCACAAAACTAGCTATATAAGGATATGTCTTTCCAAAACTATGTAAGGCTTGTGGTTCGGTATGCATTCTTTATAGTTTGCTATTATGCTCTATAGGTTACTACAAATACAAATATATGTATATTTAGCTCCACCGTACAAGTTGCTAGAGTATGTGCCCGTAAGATAGGAATGAGATGTATCAGAATGTTTTGGGACGCAGCTATGTACACGTGGTGTGAAATTTTGTTTACAGAGTTTGTTTTGGTGTCTCATCTCTGCCCATGACCAAAAACACGGCCTTCCAGACATCTATATTATGGTTTGGGTCAATCACACCTGGGTGGAAGATCTCCTTGACCTTGTGGGTGTATAATTTTGGGCTTATCATTATGAACTTCAAGTGGCAACTGATCGAGAATCAGCAAACATCAAACTTTTAGTTGCATCTTTACACGGATCCCACTTACCCTTCTCAATGCCAGAACTCTATAGTACTCTTTCAGTGCCTGTGAGTTTTGACTTGTGTAACATTTCACACAGAAACTTTACTTAAGATGACAAAACAAAAGATCGAAGTGTTTTCTCCTCCGAAGTGTTTTCTGGCGAGGTTCGGCGAGGGTGCCGTTTCTTGCCCAGATATCGACATGGAGGCTCTGTTGCAGCCATGGTATCCCCTGCCCTTCGTGGCGGGGGTTTGAGGTGGTGGCCCTTACGTTGGGTACGAGGGGACTGGACTGAGCGAAAGCTCAAGCCGTCGTTGACGCCGGTGTCGGCGACGCCCGTGGGCGCCGCTTTCCCTCTTGGGGGCGACACCGTGGCTCCACTCCACCTCCCTAGTGTTGACTCTGGGTGAAAACCCAGGTCAGCTGACCTAACGGTGGCGTCGCTTTTGCGTCGTGACCTCCTTGGAGGCACCGTCTTGGAGTAGGCGATGTGATCCTCGGCTTCCTCTCCTCCATGCTCGTCGTCTGCCTGAGGCTCTAGTCTTTCGTCTCCTGCTTACTTCTCCGATGTCAAGCTCTGTGCTAGATGTGGTGGCTTCTTCGCCGGTGGTTCGATCCTGCCTCTTGGCTGGCCGTTTTACGCAAGGATGTGGTGCTCGGCATAGTGTAGTCCCTTTTCTTTTAGCTTGTCCTTGTTCTGCTTTGTGAGAGCTTCTTCTCAACACCTTGTAACTGTCGATGTAAAACTCTGAGCTTTATTAATTCAAAGTTGGACATTTTTGCCTTTTATTTAAAAATGATGCGCCCGACTAGCATCCGTGGCTTGTATGTGAAAGGGCATGGCGCCCCCATGTATGGTTTTGGTAATTAATGACAATCCCTATGGACTAATGGTTGCATTGAGTTGTACTTGTAAGGTTTGTCCATAGACCATGCTTGAAGTCCATATGTTGGATTCAAGGTTGATGCTATGAATATATTGATATAATGAAGTATTTGGCATCAAGATCATCGAGTTGAGCATATTGCAAGTATGTCTTGAATAAAAGAATTATGTGATCATTCATGGTTATCTTCAAGACATCATCTATTGAAAAGAGAAGAAAAGATACAAGGTTGATCAAGTATTGATCAACACACAAAGCTACAAGATGTACCAAGTGGGATCATGTATCTCTTGGTATGGTAAGCAATTGTCCATATAGCTTTGTGAACTAACCCATGATATGTGTGTAGCATTTCTATGTGTGGTTAGGTATCTTTCTATGGGCTTGCATCAAATGAAGATTTCATATGGCCCACGATCGATGACGTCAAGTGGTGATCGTCATCAATGTTGAGAAGCGCAAGTTCAAGAGGAGCATCTTGAAGAAATCCTAGGCTTGAAGCTTGTCACCCATTTAGAGATAATGTTCATGTGAAGATGTGCCTAAGAGAGGCTCTCCCATAGTGGAGTATGGGGGAGCAATGTTTGAGTCTTCACCAAGCGAAGCGCAATCAAGAAAGGTGGTCCACTTGAAGAGATCAAGATCGACGTCATCTAGCTCAAGTGGAATGCGCAAGGCAAAGGTATGATAGGGTTTCTATTTTACCGGTCTCGTGATACTAGTTGGGAGACCGGGTTATAGGATAGATACCGTACTATCAAGAGAGGCTCTCGATTGAGCTTTAGCGTATCAGTTGGAGAGAGCTCAAACCTTTGCATACTTGCCTTCATCATCTTTCTTGGTTCTTATTTGGATTTTCTCTGTGTGGGGTTTTGGAGCTTGTTGTGATCTTCATAACAAGCTCAAGTTCATCAAAAACGGATTTCGTATGAAAAACTTATTGCGTTTTGATGTTGGAGGTTTTACCGGTTGTATCTTCTATAGAGAGGTTTCACCTTTCTACATTTGGTTTTATCCTCCCTTGATGGACTATGATGTTTCTATGCATAATCTTGTCGTGCTCGTTGTGGTGATTCCAACGAGCCCAAGAACATCGAAATCGGAGTTCGGATGAAAAAGTTATTGCAGTTTTCGTTTTGTTGTTTCTGTCAGTTTTCGGTCAATCGGATAATCCGATTAACTTTCGGAATATCCGATTTGAAATATCCGATTCACACCAGTAGGTTTCGCGCCCTGGTCAATTTCAGACCGGATTTTCCGGTCCGAAAAAGACCCGGATTATCCGATTTTAGCGGATTTTCCGGTCCGAAAATGACCCGGATTATCCGATTTTTCCTGGCTGCAACGACTCTTTTTCGTGGGGACCTATAAAAGGCCCCCCTTCTTCCCCAAAGGCTCCAATCTTGGAGCTCGTGTTTCCCCCCATTGTTGACCTTCTTGAGCTTGCTATCTCTCTATTCCTCCATGATTCTTGCCTCCAATTAGAGGGAAAAGAGAGAGGAGATCTAGATCCACCATTCCACCAATCAATCTCTCCTCTAAGTGAGGGGAAGCTTTTGGATCTAGATCTTGAGGGATTTGGTGTTCCTCTTTGTTCTTCCTCTCTTCTCCCCCCAATAGCATTAGTTGCTTTGGTGGGATTTGAGAGTGAAGGATTTTGAGCACTTCTTGTGTTCTTGCCCATTGCATCGGTTGCATCGGTTTGAGTTCTCCACGGTGATACGTGGAAATCGAAGTTGAGAAGCTTGTTACTCTTGGGTACTTGGGGTGCCCTAGAGCTTGTCCTCTTGGGTACTTGGAGTGCCCTAGACGGTCCTTGTTGATCTCGGAGTTTTGGTGGCTCGCGGGATAGTTGGGAGCCTCCAATTAAGTTGTGGAGTCGCGCCCCAACCTTGTGATTCTTGTGGCTTTGGGAGCCGCGGGAATTCGGTGAGAGCCTCCAATTAAGTTGTGGAGTGTGCCTCATCCTTGTACGGGTTCGGTGACCACCCTCAAGTGTCCCATAGTGGTTCGTGGCACTCCGCATTGGTGGAGGCACGAAGGAGATTACGGTGTGCCATTTGACGGCTATTCGGGGATCACTTTGTGACTCCGCACCGCTCCAACGGAGACGTAGCTTCCATTGGGAAGTGAACTTCGGGATAAATCATCGTCTCCAAGTGCCTCGGTATTTCTATACCCGAGCTTCTTACTTATGCAATTTACTTTGTGATAGCCATCGAGCTTGAAGTAATATATCTTGCTATCACATATTTGCTTATCTTGTTTAGCATAAGTTGTTGGTGCACATAGGTAACCTAGCTTGTTTAGGTTTTGTGCTTGATAAATTAAACGCTAGTTTTATTCCGCATTTATTCAAGCCTAAACCGTAAAGAATTTTAATCGCCTATTCACCCCCCCCCTCTAGGCGACATCCGTGTCCTTTCAATTGGTATCAGAGCGGGTTCTCTCGTTTTTGGCTTCACCGCCTCGAGAGTAAAGATGTCGTCTAGTGAACTAGTGCACAATGCTTCTTTTATATTAGATGGCACAAATTATGATGTTTGGAAAATTCGCATCTTGATATTCTTCGGGTCATTGACCCATACATAGAGCGAATTCTAGATAGGGGTTATTCTCCTCCAAGGAATCCCAAAAGATTATCTTTAATGGATGAGAATAATTCCTATCTAGATGCTCAAGCTTCTAATGTGATTTTCAATGCTTTGAGCGATGTAGTTATTATGTCGGTCTCTCCTTTTCGGAATGCTCATGAGCTTTGGACCAAGCTTCAAGATAAATATGATGTGTCCAAGAATTGTGGAGATGATTGTTGTCCCTCCACTTCCGGCCGTGATGAGTTCTCAACTTCTTCTACTTCACCTACATGTGGCAAGCCACAAAGTAATGCAATGGTGAGTAGTGATAGATATTGCAATAATGATAGTAAGCTTATTGTTGATGATACTTCACCTCTATCTTATTGCAATGATTTATCTTTGGACTTAAACGCATCTAGAACCAAAAATGATCTACATGCTTGTGTTGATAGTCCTTGCATATCATGTACAAATTGCTTGACTAATCCTCGTGATGATATGCTCTCTATGTCTTGTTCCCTTGATAAAAATACTTCTATTTCCTCTAGTATTTGTTTGGCTAACAATGTAGAGGAAACCGAACACTCCATGGAACAAGACATGGACTTGAATGGTGCTTCAAGTTTTGCTTCATCATCATCAACCACTTCACACTTTTGCCTTATGGCAAGGGGATCAACGGTAATTTCTACCTTGACTCCCAATATATCTCAAAATGAGAATGATGTTAAATGATGTTGATAATGAAGAAGATGATAATGATGCTTCCCTTATTGAGAAGGGTAAAATGGTTCTTCATGCTATTGCTAAGAATAAAGATGCTCATGCTAAATTCATAGAAATCTTGACTATTGCTATTGAGAGCAATAAACTTATTGATGAGCATGAAGACACAATTGAGAAAATGCAAAGCCGCGAATATAAATACGCGGAAGAGATCGCCGATCTCAAGGAAGCTCTTGAAGAAGAACAAACCACCAAGGAGTCTCTTGAGGAAACTTATGCTCTCGAACTTTCTAGAGTAAAGGGATCCTATGATAGTTCTCTTAAAGTGGCTAATGACTTCAAAGTAACAAATGGTAAGCTTATAGATGCACATGCCAAACTCCTTGAGAATTTTGAGCACCTAGAAAATGGCTCTAGGGTCGTTAAGGGTGAGCTCATCAAACTCACCGAGTCTCATGCGCAACTTAAAGCTTCTCACTCTAAAGAGCTTGCCAAGTTACTTCTCCTATTGTCATAAATAATGATGCTTGTGCTACTAACTCTATCTCTTGTGAAGCATCCATATTAACGGAGAATGTTGAGCTAAGGGCTCAACTTGATTGCTATCTAGCAAATATGGGAAATTGGAAGAAAGCCATGAAAAGCTCTCGAGCTCTCATGAGGACCTTCTAGTCTCCTATGATAAGCTAAAGTTAGCTCATGAGGGTATTATTACAAAGGTAACATCTTGTGAGCCTCATGTGGACAATGGCACAACCTCTACTCAAAATGCTTTATTGCCATGTGCTAGTCCTAGTAATTCATCCACTCATAATATTGCTACATCTTGTGATGAATTACTTTCCATGCCTTGTTGCTCTAACAATGAAGCTTCAACTTCCTCTAGTGTTTTTGTTGATACTAACCATGTAGAGGAATTAAAAGAGCTCAAGGCCCAAGTCACTTCTTTGAAGAAAGACTTGGAAAAGCGTCATGTGGGAAGCCCACACTTGACAACATGTTGAGTGTGCAAAGACGCCCCAATGACAAGAGTGGACTTGGATTCAACTCCAATAACAAGAACAAGTCCAAGTATAACAAGAAAAAGAAGGGCCATGAACAAGTCAAGAATTTGGCCAAGATTGTTTGCTTCAAGTGCAAAGTTGAAGGGCACCATGTTAGATCTTGCCCTTTGAAGAAGAAGTCTCTTAGTGAGAAGCAACAAGGGAAGTTGCCTCAAGTTCAAACTAAAGTTCCCCAAGTTGAAGAACGGCCACTTCCCAAGAAGAATCAAGCTATTCCTTCTCAAGTTGAGATTTCAACAAAGAAGAAAGGAGGAAGCAAATGTTGCTACTTATGCCGTGAGAAGGGTCACTTTGCTTCTTCATGCACTAGTGGTACCTTATCCAACCCTATCATAATTGATAATGTTTATTCTCTTAGGAAGGATAAGGTTGGCAATGTGTTTGCCAAATATGTTGGTACTCAAAGTGGTGTCAAGAAAAGAACCATTTGGGTTGCCAAGCCTATTGTGACTAACCTCTTAGGACCCAACTTGGTTGGGGACCAACAAGCTAAAACTTGATCAATAGGTGTGTGGAGGGCATTGGAGACTTGGCTACATCATGAAGAATTAAGGGATCTTCATCAATTATATTCTCTCAAGCCAAGTCATTTGGATTATATTGTTCTATAACATATCCAATGTTTCTCCTTGCGGTAACTTGTATTTAAATCATATATACATTGAAAGTTGCTTGCACCCTTGCATGTGTTTGGTTTTGTACCTTGCTAGTGTTTGTATATGTTGTGCTCTCTACTTACTTATCTTGAGCAATCAAGTATGTGTATGTTGGTTTGCACACCATGTATGTGTGAGTTTGTGTTGAGCCTTTTGTATCAACTTGCTTATATCTTAATTGGCTCTTTTTGAGAGATTAATGGACTATCCCATTTTGGGGGAGTGATATGCTTGCGCACTTCACAATCCTAAAAATGTATATACATGAGTACTACCACTTAGTGTTGATATATCAATTTTATCTAGTCTCTATATGGTATGTCCTTCTCATGAGAAATTCAAATTCTATAATGTTCATTAATCATCTCTAGTTGGGTTTTACTTGCCTCTTGTGGAGAATGAATGGATTATCACATTATGGGGGAGTAATAAGCTATGTGCATATTACAAACCTAGACAATGTGAACATGTGAGGTATTGCCACCTAGAATTGATATTGTTAATTATCTTATTCCTTTGTGGCATGTTTCTCAAACAAGTTCCCATTTGCTTAAATGTTTTTACTTACTCACACTTTGGATCTTGTTTGTGATGAATGTTCTTGGTAAGGTTTTCCTCTAATATGTTCTCATATATCTCTTTGGAAACCGATTGCTTCAAAGCACTCTTTGTAGTTGCTTTGCATTATCGCGTGAATATTTGAAGCTATCAAGAACATTTATCTACATAAGCATCGCGCTTAAATCTTATCCTTCACCATGTGCTTATTGGTTGTGAAGATGATCTTGAATATCAATCCAATACACCACTAAGAAATTTCTACATATACTCCATGACAATTGATAGTCATAATTGTGGTGAAATGTGTAGATCATCTTCATATTGGCTCTTGATTTTATTGCCTTATTTCTTGCCAAAAATTAATTTGTTTTAACTCCCATTGTCTTCCTTACCTCTTGTGGATCATTTGCTTTACTCAAACTTTCCTAGTGTTTTATTTGGTGTAGGAGAGGCATTGATCCCATCATTGTGCACCTTGCATTCAAAGGCTACTTATAGATAATGCACTATTCTTGGGTGAGCTATCCTATATTGAGTACAACTTATATTTTCATTAGTATTGGATCTTATTGCTTTTTCTTGATATATGACTAGTGTTTGAATAGATATTTGAGAGCGATGATTCCATGTGTGTGCATTGTGTATTCAAATACAAGATCATAAATAATGCACTTTTGTTGGGAGAGCTATCATGTATCCTTTTAAACACTATTTATATTTTATTGGTATTTGATCCTTTCCATTGGTCTTGATCCCGATGACATGTCTCATGGAAGACAAACCTTTTCGGCTTGGTACTTTGTGCCATCATGAAAAGTGTAGAGGGATGGTTTATTTGTTAGAACCTCGCTCTTTTTGAGAGTTAATCTCAATTGGTATCTATCTTTGGGAATTTGATATCTAGTCCCTTTATTTATTGATTAATTGGTATCCTATTTTCATTTTGATATCTTTGTCCAATTGGTATGTCATCAATCATATGTTGGTTTGTTTTACTTTCAATTGGCTTCTCTAAATCATTTTTGATTTGGATCTTTGATATAATTTGGACCTCCTTTGATTTCTTGATATTTTGTCCAAATTGTATCTCCCTTTGGTTATTGAAGGTCATAGGCATGCATATACTCCATGTTTATTTTATGGCATGCTTTCCTTCTTTGTGCCAATATATAGGGAAACTCCACGGAATCCTAAATCGGCTAAGATGTGCATGAAATTCAATTTCATATCTATATGCACATATTTATGTGGAGTTCCTTCTATGTATTGTAGTTTGACTAACTACTTGGACCCAATTAGTTTGGGAACAATTTTACTTGAATGTGTTTTAGGTAATGGAGATGCATTGGATGCTTGTCTCATTTACAATGAAAGTATCTTCACCACATGCTTATTGGAGCCAAGCGAGGATGGTTGATGAAATTTTATCTACTACATCAACCCAATGTCATCTCGGTAACAAGTATTCACCCTCATGCATACTTTTCTAGCATCCAACCTTGTGTAGGTTGCATCATGGCATGAAAAGTATTTATTTGCCTTTGTTGTAGCTATTGCAAATTCTATTCGGCTCTTATGATACTTGTTGATTTCCTCAATGCATCCCAACTATCTCCTTTTTCCCTTAGTGATATTTGTGATGCTTGTGTTGAGGTTGAATTTGAAGTTCATTATTACACAATATGAAATCATTGAGCTATGGGCTATGATCCTACACAACTATCATATGTGTATAATATATGACTTTATTTTGGATATCTTGTTCTTTCCTTAGTAACTAATTTTATGTGTACATGTTTCTTTGTGGATATATATCTCATGATTGTTGTACACTTAGAAACTTATATACATGAGAGAAATTACATCTTTACTAGAGATCCTAATTCTTCGGTGTCACCTCTTTTATTCCCTTTCTTTCTTTGGTGTGACTCCGAAAAGAATTTGGTTTATGAGTGCATATCCTATTTTATCACATCTTGGTGCACTCATCTTGGTGAATATCCTTAACCTCATGCTTGTCTTTACAAGTCAATAATCTTCACCTTGGGATATGACACAAGCTTTGTTTTTCTTTTGCATCTTATTGAGCTTGTGAATCCATTTGATTTTGTGTTTTAGAGGATACCGAAGGAGTGAGGATTCCATGTTTGTACACCTTGTATTCAAATACAATAATTCTAAATTGTGTACAAATATTGGGGAGCTCCTCTATTTCTTTAAAAACACTCTTTTGCTCAAATCATAATATCTTGTGTTTATTTGGTTAGTTGGATCTTTTTGATTGCTTACTTTTATTTGGAGAATTGTAAAAAGTTTCCATATCATTCTTTTGCAATCTTTGGATCCTCAATATAGTTTGTGCTCTCCCAACTATTCGTCATTGGATATGTGTATTTGATTTCACTCATATTTTGAGAAATGCACACGTTTATGGGGGAGCTCATACTATATTGACCTTCTAAGATTTTTCGCCCATTTTGGAAATGGATGCCAATGGGGGAGAAGTTTTATAGGGTTTAAGGGAATTTGGTGTTATGCTTTTGTTTTGGTCATAAGCATTTACCTTTCATGCTCATGCATCTATGCTCGTTGATTTGCATAGTTGCTTAATTCATTATATAAACCCTTGTAAAAGAGATTGTCATCAATTACCAAAATGGGGGAGATTGAAAGGGCATGGCGCCCCCATGTGTGGTTTTGGTAATTAATGACAATCCCTATGGACTAATGGTTGCATTGAGTTTACTTGTAGTGTTTGTCCATAGACCATGCTTGAACTCCATATGTTGGATTCAAGGTTGATGCCATGAATATATTGATATAATGAAGTATTTGGCATCAAGATCATCGAGTTGAGCATATTGCAAGTATGTCTTGAAGAAAAGAATTATGTGATCATTCATGGTTATCTTCAAGACATCATCTATTGAAAAGAGAAGAAAAGATACAAGGTTGATCAAGTATTGATCAACACACAAAGCTACAAGATGTACCAAGTGGGATCATGTATCTCTTGGTATGGTAAGCAATTGTCCATATAGCTTTGTGAACTAACCCATGATATGTGTGTAGCATTTCTATGTGTGGTTAGGTATCTTTCTATGGGCTTGCATCAAATGAAGATTTCATATGGCCCATGATCGATGACGTCAAGTGGTGATCGTCATCAATGTTGAGAAGCGCAAGTTCAAGAGGAGCATCTCGAAGAAATCCTAGGCTTGAAGCTTGCCACCCATTTAGAGATAATGTTCATGTGAAGATGTGCCTAAGAGAGGCTCTCCCATAGTGGAGTATGGGGGAGCAATGTTTGAGTCTTCACCAAGCGAAGCGCAATCAAGAAAGGTGGTCCACTTGAAGAGATCAAGATCGACGTCATCTAGCTCAAGTGGAATGCGCAAGGCAAAGGTATGATAGGGTTTCTATTTTACCGGTCTCGTGTACTAGTTGGGAGACCGGGTTATAGGATAGATACCGTACTATCAAGAGGGCTCTCGATTGAGCTTTAGCGTATCAGTTGGAGAGAGCTCAAACCTTTGCATACTTGCCTTCATCATCTTTCTTGGTTCTTATTTGGATTTTCTCTGTGTGGGGTTTTGGAGCTTGTTGTGATCTTCATAACAAGCTCAAGTTCATCAAAACGGATTTCGTATGAAAAACTTATTGCGTTTTGATGTTGGAGGTTTTACCGGTTGTATCTTCTATAGAGAGGTTTCACCTTTCTACATTTGGTTTTATCCTCCCTTGATGGACTATGATGTTTCTATGCATAATCTTGTCGTGCTCGTTGTGGTGATTCCAACGAGCCCAAGAACATCGAAATCGGAGTTCGGATGAAAAAGTTATTGCAGTTTTCGTTTTGTTGTTTCTGTCAGTTTTCGGTCAATCGGATAATCCGATTAACTTTCGGAATATCCGATTTGAAATATCCGATTCACACCAGTAGGTTTCGCGCCCTGGTCAATTTCAGACCCGGATTTTCCGGTCCGAAAAAGACCCGGATTATCCGATTTTAGCGGATTTTCCGGTCCGAAAATGACCCGGATTATCCGATTTTTCCTGGCTGCAACGACTCTTTTTCGTGGGGACCTATAAAAGGCCCCCTTCTTCCCCAAAGGCTCCAATGCTTGGAGCTCGTGTTTCCCCCCATTGTTGACCTTCTTTGAGCTTGCTATCTCTATATTCCTCCATGATTCTTGCCTCCAATTAGAGGGAAAAGAGAGAGGAGATCTAGATCCACCATTCCACCAATCAATCTCTCCTCTAAGTGAGGGGAAGCTTTTGGTTCTAGATCTTTGAGGGATTTGGTGTTCCTCTTTGTTCTTCCTCTCTTCTCCCCCCAATAGCATTAGTTGCTTTGGTGGGATTTGAGAGTGAAGGATTTTGAGCACTTCTTGTGTTCTTGCCCATTGCATCGGTTGCATCGGTTTGAGTTCTCCACGGTGATACGTGGAAATCGAAGTTGAGAAGCTTGTTACTCTTGGGTACTTGGGGTGCCCTAGAGCTTGTCCTCTTGGGTACTTGGTGTGCCCTAGACGGTCCTTGTTGATCTCGGAGTTTTGGTGGCTCGCGGGATAGTTGGGAGCCTCCAATTAAGTTGTGGAGTCGCGCCCCAACCTTGTGTTTCTTGTGGCTTTGGGAGCCGCGGGAATTCGGTGAGAGCCTCCAATTAAGTTGTGGAGTGTGCCTCATCCTTGTACGGGTTCGGTGACCACCCTCAAGTGTCCCATAGTGGATCGTGGCACTCCGCATTGGTGGAGGCACGAAGGAGATTACGGTGTGCCATTTGACGGCTATTCGGGGATCACTTTGTGACTCCGCACCGCTCCAACGGAGACGTAGCTTCCATTGGGAAGTGAACTTCGGGATAAATCATCGTCTCCAAGTGCCTCGGTATTTCTATACCCGAGCTTCTTACTTATGCTATTTACTTTGTGATAGCCATCGAGCTTGAAGTAATATATCTTGCTATCACATATTTGCTTATCTTGTCTAGCATAAGTTGTTGGTGCACATAGGTTAACCTAGCTTGTTTAGGTTTCGTGCTTGATAAATTAAACGCTAGTTTTATTCCGCATTTATTCAAGCCTAAACCGCAAAGATTTTTAATCGCCTATTCACCCCCCCCCCCCCCCCCCTCTAGGCGACATCCGTGTCCTTTCAGTATGGTTTTTAATAAATCCGCCAAAAGACTGTAGCTTACGTACAACATGTCAAAATCCAGACAAGGTCTAATCAACTACTCTGAACTATAGTGGCAATGTTGACATCACCCGCCTCCTTACGTGGATCAGCAGACGTAAGGATGGCAATTTTACCCACGGGTACGGGTATCCGCGGGTACTGTACCCGCATGGGTAGGGTATGGGCATAATTTTGTACCCATGGGTAGTACCCGTACCCTACCCGTTAAGTCACGGGTAGGGCACGGGTATAACCTCATACCGTGGGTATACCCACAGCCTGCAAATTTATAACCTTACCCATGGAGGTATAACATTCATTCTCGTGAGCTTGTGAAGCTATGCTAAAGTTGTCATCAATTGTCAATTAGAGTTGAGATAATTGTCATGTACTCAAATATAATATGTTATTGAATTGAGATAAATGTTTTTCTTTTATCAATGTGTTATCGATCAATGTAAAATTATGTTTAACACGTGTACTATTTGATCTATCCGTTGGGTACCCAGCGGGTATGGGTATGGGTAAAGTTTCATACCCATGGGTACGGTTATGGGTAGAGTTTTGTACCCATTGAATACACGGGTATGGTATGATATTGCTCTACCCGCCCCATACCCTACCAATTGGCATCCTTAAGCAGACGTCAAATCTGAACTATAGTCGCCAAATCTGCAGATTGACATCACCCGCCTCCTTACGTGGAATGTATCAGAAATAAGAAACAGTATCACTTAACACGCTGTTACCACGATGCAGTGGAAGAAATTTATAAGCGAGGATCTGTTTTCCTGCCTAAGCTGCAGTAGGTAACATGTCTAAGAGCAGGTGTACAGTGCGTCTATAGAATGGTCGACATGGTCGGCCAGAGCAAGCCCCCGCAGAGCGGGCACGTTATCACCAAACTCCAATTGAAAACCAAAATTCTAGGGACAAAAGAATAATGCTGAAAGAAAGCAGGTCGGCTCAACTGGAAGCCGACGTGCCCAAGAACAGGTGTACAATGCGTCTTTTTCTACTTCGCCGTCCCAACGAAAACAACAAATGATCAGCTATGGTACGTCCACGACGACGGCCGCGCCGGCGCCGATCATCCCCGTGCGCGGCCAGAGCGGGCCGCGGCAGAGCGGGCACGTCCGGCGTCTGCTGATCCACCGGTCGGCGTCGCACGCGGCGTGGAAGAAATGCCCACACGCCGGCACGACGCGCACCAGCTCGTCGGGTGCCTTGGCGTACTCCGACTGGCAGAACACGCAGCAGCGCTGCCGCGCCCTCGCCGCCTCGGCCGTCTGCGCGTACGGCACGGGCGTCGCGTCGCCGAGCGCGCGCTCCACGTCCGACGCGGTGCGGCAGGCGCCGGAGACAGCGGCGGCGAGGGCGACGATGAGCACCGCCACGGCGACAACCGCGGCCACCTCGAGGTCGAGCGCCACGTCGGGGCTCATGTCTTCCTCGTTGGACTGAGCGATCCAACGGCAATGCGTGTGGCCTCTTCCCTTTCTTGTCCTGACCTTGCTTTGTATCTTCCTTCCTTTAGCTCAAGCTCTGCTTTTGTACGAGCTCCAGTGATATCGTTTCCATCTCGCCGTGCCCAATTGACTTACGCTAGACTAGAAGCTTCTTTTGTGTGTCTTGGATGTCTACCTGTGCTCCCTTTTCTTCGTGCTTTGCACTGTGTAATTGCAAAACATTGTAAGGTCTTTCTACTGTGGCCTGATCCAGAGATCTTTTTAAAGTTACCTGCAGATGTGAGCAATATAATGAGCTTGTTTTTCAACTAGCATTTGCCTTTCCTAGTCTGGTGTAGAAATTCGAGATTGCAAGATCCGGCTTCGAGCTTAATAGAAGATCATCTAAGATCGCGGTCAACTCCAATAGTACAGTAGCAACGAAAACGCTCTAACCACCTAACATATGAAGGCCCAGGACCAGCATGACACCGCCACAAAATCAACATTAAGAAAGGGCAGAACCAACTGAATCAGATCAATATCCAAATGCCAGCAAGTCACATGATAAGATAATCGTATCTCTAACTCCAACACGACATCCAAATCTGAAAGAAATATGTCTTTGACCAGAGTGCCAAACTTAACAAAAATTCACACTGTAAGATTATGTTGCGGTCGACAACACTCTTCATTCCCCATCGTCCTCATCAAGTCATCATCATCGGCATCACCAGCTGAGGAGTTGAGGGCGTTGAGCCTTTCCACTAGACAGGCCTTCCTCTGCTAAATCGTAGGTCAGCTTCTTAAGGTTGCACCTGTATCAAGGAGCCATGTTAAAATGCAACTCACATCAAGGTGGACAAATCACTAGTCGCTTTTGACAGTATAAGATCAGCACGGACGGTGCATTAACCTTCTTTTAGATTGCTCCCATGTCATCAGTAGCGGTTCTCTTCTTGATGTACTCGCTGAAGTTTGAGCAGAAATCCTGAAGAAAAACTTCAAAACAGAAGATCATCACGTAGGAATCTAGGCAACATATGTTCTTATCAGACTTAGGAAAGGAGGGAAAGGATAAATGAAACAGAGCTCGGCAACAACAACAAAAATGAGATGATGATCACTACTTCTACCAGAAGCTCAAGTTTCTGGTCAAACACACCTAGCACAGCACAACCACCGGTTATACCAATAGATCACAGCAAAACTAGCAGGAAAGAATGCAACAACAACAAAAAAAAACAAAGCACAAATATGCCACCAGATCATTATCTAGAGCCAAACATATATTAGACAGCAGACTTGGTGATCAACTGATGACCACAAGCCCAAGCACAAGCCCAGTGATTAAATTACAGCAATATATCATCAGTAAATTAACTTTTATCATCAAGCAAATGATCATCTAGAGCTTAACTAGACCAACATTAAACAATAGATCATCTAGAATCAATATAGAGCAACTAAATGTTCCAAATTATGACCATATGATCATCTACTCCAGTACCAGCATGTATACTAACATCAACATGACTAAATGACCAATCTATCAGATCATCACATGAATAACTTAACTTAAATGCTTCTAAATACTCAATTGTTTATCCATAGCAGAATATCAAATTAAGCTAATTATGACCATTAGGAAGCTAATCATACAAATAAAGAGCCATTTTAGCTAATAATCGTAACATATAGACCAACTCGAACCTGAATAAAATAAAGTTTGAATACAATTCCAACCAATCATTGAAATTACATCAAATAGCACACAGCTTAACCATGACTCGATGGCCGGAACCAGACCAAGACACAATGGCCGGGAAGATGAAGTCGACCAATAGACACTGAGCCACCACCAGCAGAGTTGTCGCGATCTACATCGACTGCGACTAGGTGTTCAATTTATAAACTATGTTCTTTAATATTTGACACAACAGACACAATTTGGGGGCATTCGGACATTCTATCGGCAACACCCTTGAAGATGCACTAACAACTCTACTTGGCATGGCTTAATTATTTTTCTCATGTAGTGAACTAAGTAGCTGGGCCTTTTAGGGACTCTTTGGATTGTAGGAATTTTATAGGATTTTTGTAGTATTTCAATCCTAAGGATTTTTTCCTGTGGATTGCCTTTGGATTAAACGAATGCTACTATCCAAATTACTACGGATTGGATTCCTATGCCTCAATTCCATAGGAATTTGAACATCCACCCCAACCTCTTTTTTAGACTCAATTGTGTAGGATCTAAGACACTTTTCCTGTGATTTTCCTGCGTTTCATCCAAACGACGATTCCTGCAGTTTTCCTGCGTTTTGCAATCCTCTGGTTTGCACTGGCAAACATGTGGGATTCCTATGTTTTTACTATTCCTGTGTTTTTGAACCCTGCGTTTGAAAGAGGCCCTTAACAGTTTGCATCCTGCAGATCATAGGTTTTTTTCTCTTTTATTTTGCTTCCTACTAAAGACGCATGCAGCAAATGCATGGTGGGTGAACAAATGCACATCCCACACAAATAGCCATATAAGGATATGTCTTCCCAAAACTATGTGAGGGTTGTGGCTCAGTATGCATTCTTTATAGCTTGCTAGGATGCTCTATAGCTTAGAGCAAATACAAATATATTTACATTAAGGTTCACACTACAAGTTGCTAGAGAGCGTGCAGCTAAGATAGGAATGAGATGTATCAGACTGTTGAGACACACAGCTGTTGACAGGAACCGTGAACATTTGTTTACAAAGTGTGTTTTGGTGTCTCATCTCTGGCCATGACCAAAACCGCGGCCTCCCTGACATCTTTGTTAAGGCTTGGGTCACTCGTAACTGGGTTGAACCTATCCGGACCTGGAGGGTGCATAATTTTTGGGTTATCACTATCAAATTCGTGGCATAGTCGCAACCAAGATTCAGTAAACGTCAAACTTTTAATTATATCTTTAGACTGATCCCACTTAACGAAAGCCTTCTGCATGCTAGATTCTATAGTACATTGGCGCCGGTGACTTTTGACTTGTATGATGCGTAGTTTATTTACTCAAGACGACAAAACAAAAGGTTCAAGACGACAAAACAAAAGGTTAGAGTGTTTTCTCTTCCAAATGATGCACCCGACTAGCATCTGTGGCTTGTATGGTTTTCACGAAATCCGTTAAAAGACTGTAGCTTATGTACAACATGTCAAAGTTCAGACAAGGACTTGTCTACTAACCTGAACTATGCTGGCAATGTTGACGTCGCCTAATCTGCCGACTGACATCACCCCGCCTACTTACGTGGAATGTATCAGAAATATGAAACACTATCACTTAACACGCTGTTACCTAATCCCATTTTCCTTTTTCCTGTTGCCACGATGCAGTGCAACTGTGCACCTAAATGCGAAAAGACATTGCAAGCTTTGTTATGCCGAAACCAAAATGTGAATTCAAATTTAGAAGCAACGATTTGTTTTCCTGCCTAAGCTGTAGATGGTAACATGGCTAAGAACAGATGCACAATGCATCTCTCTACTGCATTACGACAACGACGACGGCGGCGGCGGCCCACATGGCGCGGCGTGGCGTGGTCAGCCAGAGCGAGCCCCGGCAGAGCGGGCACCTTATCTCCAAACTCCAATTCGGAAATTAACGATCCATTGCCCATGTCCGACGCATTGGCAGCAAATTTACATACAGGCCAAGAGAACTGAAATCCTAGGGACAGAAGAATGATGCTCAGAGTCAGAGGAAGCAGGTCGGCTCAACTGGAAGCTGACGTGCCGAAGAGCAGGTGTACTGTGTACAATGCATCTTTCTCTTCTACGCAGTGTCGCTGTCTCTGCAACAGCAACGTTTGGTCGGCTATGTTACGCCCACGATGACGACCGCGCCGGCGCCGCTCGCCCCCGTGCGCGGCCAGAGCGCGCCGCGGCAGAGCGGGCACGTCCGGCGCGTGCGGATCCACCGGTCGGCATCGCACGCTGCATGGAAGAAGTGGCCGCACGCCGGCACCACGCGCACCAGCTCGTCGGGCGCCTTGGCGTACTCCGACTGGCAGAACACGCAGCAGCCCTGCCGCGCCCTCGCCGCCTCGGCAGTCTGCGTGTATGGCACGAGCGCCGCGTCGCCGAGCGCGCGCTCCACGTCTGACGCCGTGGGGCAGTCGTCGCGAAACGCGCCGGCAGCAGCGGCGGCGAGGGCGATGATGAGCACCGCCACGGCGACAACCGCGGCCACCTCGAGGTCGAGCGCCACGTCGGGGCTCATGTCTTCCTTGTTTTTTTTTCTAGAGACAAGGAAAAAGTTTTGCCTTTTATATTGATATAGAAGGAGCAAAGACAAGCACAAAACCAAGTCCTAAAAAAAACAGGGCCGAGACCCAAAGATTACATATCGCTTAACCCCTGGTGATTTCTGCTAACTTTTTCGCGCCCGTCAGGATTCAGTTCTTGCTTTCGCTCTTGATGTGCTGAAAGAGTGCCGAGGGCATATTGAACTTGTTGTTGAAGACTCTCGCATTTCATTCCTTCCAAAGCTCCCAAGTGATGAGGATGATGGCCGTCTGCATTCCTTTGTGAGATGGGGAGGGTAGGGAGGCAAGCTCCTTCAAGTATAGTGGGCTTGGTAGATTGGAGGCTTTGGATTATGGAGGGGCAGTGAAGCCACGCCGAAGCTTCCGACCAGATCCTCTTGGAGTAGCGGCACTCGAAAAGAATGTGCCTTCCCGTCTCAGGCTGGCATCTGCAAAGTTGGCACGACGGCTGATGGGGCCAGCCTCTGATGGCGAGGCGGTCAGAGGTCCACAGGCGATTCTGAACAGCAAGCCAGGCGAAGAAGGAACACTTCGGAGGGGCCCAAGTGCCCCAAACCACTGACATGAAAGGTAGAAGAGCCGATGAACTGAGCCTCGTATGCAGACTTGGCCGAGTAGACCCCCGTAGTCGAGAGGGTCCAAGTGATGGTGTCCTCCGTGCCTGGAGATAGAGCGATCTCCTGGGTGAGATTCCAGAGGTTGACGAACTGCGAAATGTGTTCCACGGTGAAGTTGTCAACGCGTATGTCGGCAATCCATTTGAAGTCAGTGAGTGCGTTTGGACATTTCTGTTTGTCCGCTTGGAGGCCTCGAAGATGTCAGGGGCTAACACCCTAGGGCTGAACCCCTGCAGCCAGGAAGACTCCCAGAAGGAAGCCTTGAGGCCATCGCCGACAGTGACCCTAGTGGCCGCATTGAAGAGGCATTTGTCAGTGTAGTCCATCGGAGTTTCGATGCCAACCCAAGACTTCTGAGGGGAGGTCCATTCAAACCACAACCACCTCAGCCTAAGCGCCCTGGAGAATGTCTTCCTTGTTGGGCGATCGAACGGCGATGCGTGTGGCCTCTTCCCTTTCTTGGCCTCACCTTGCTTTGTATCTTCCTTCTTCGGCTAACTAAATAAACAGTAATCCCAGTGACCTCTTTTTCCGTGTCTCCCCTCGCTCGGCTCATGCTCTGCTTTTGCATGAGCTCTTCTTTCATGTGTCTTGGATGTCTACGTGTAAGTGTGGTTCCTTTTTGTTTGTAATTCTCCCCGTGTAGTTGCAAAACATTTGCACCTTTCACTGTGGCCTGATCCTGAGATCTTTTTTCAAAGTTGCCTATAGATGTGAGCAATATCATGATTCATAAGTTTCCTACTTTAGAGAAGAAAATTGAGATTTAAAATCCCGGTTTCAAGCTTAATGGAAGATCATCTAAGACATACTTATTTCTTTCAGCTTTTGCCTCGTTTCAAAACAAAAAAAAACATATGAATGCCGGTGACCAGCATGACACCGCCACAAATTCAACATTAAAAATGTGCAGAACCAACTGAATCAGATTTCAATATCAAAATGCCAACAAGCCACATGATTATATAATCATATCTCTAACTCCAGCACGACATCCAAAACTGAAAGAAATAAGTACGTCTGTTGACCGGAGGGCCAAACTTTGACGAAGATATACGTTGCAAGACTATGTTGCGGTCGACAACACTCTTCATTCTTCGTCGTCCTCATCATCATCAGCAGCACCAGCAGAGGAGTTGAGGGCGTTGAGCCTTTCCACCAGATTGGCCTTCCTCTGCTCGATCGTAGGTCAGCTTCTTATGGTTGACCTGTATCAAGGGAGCCAGGTTAAAATGCAATTCACATCAGGGTGGATAAATCCTTGGTAGATTTTGACAATATAAGATCAGCACGGACGGTGCATTAACCTTCTTGTAAATTGCTTCCATGGCATCGGTAGAGATTCTCTTCTTGATGTACTCGCTGAAGTTTGGGCAGAAATCCTGAAGAAAAAGCTTCAAAAGAGAAGATCACCAGGTAGGAATCTAGACAACATATGTTCTAAACAGATTTAGGAAAGGAGGGAAAGAAAGGGAAAGGATAAATGAAACAGAGCTTGGCAACAACAACAAATGACATTATCATTGCTTTTACAAGAAGCTCGAGTTTCTGGTCAAACACACATAGCACAGCACAACCACCGGTTGTACCAATATATCACAGCAAAACTAGCAGGAAAGAATGCAAGAAAAACTAAACCCCAAATATGTCACCTGATCATTATCTAGAGCCAACACATATTAGCGAACAGACTTGGTGATCAAATGATCACCACGCCCAAGCACAGGCCCAGTGATTAAATTACAAGAACATATCATCAGTAAAATAACTTTTTTTCCTCAAGCAAATGATCGGCTACAGGTTAACTAGATCATCATTAAAAAATTAATCATCTAGAATCAATATAGAGCAACTAAATGTTTCAAATTATGACCCTATGATCATCTACTCCAATACCAGCATGTATGCCGATACCTACATGACTAAATGCCAATATATCAAGCATGTGATCATATAAACATGCAAATCAACTCTAAATAGGAGAAAAAGTACCCAATTTAATCTTATGATCAACTACAACATTGCCACATGAATAAATTTACTTAAATGCTTCTAAACATTCAATTATATATCGATAAAAAGTAGCAGAGGATCAAATTAAGCTAATTATGACCGTTCAGAAGCCATTCATACAAATTCAAAGCCATTTTAGATAATAACCATAACATATATACCAACTCAAACCTAAATAGGGTAAAGCTTGAATTAACTGCCAACCAATCATTCAAATTACATCAAATATCACACGGCTTAACCATGACTCGATGGCGGAACCAAATCCAAGACACGATAGACGGGAAGATGAAGTCGGTCAATAGACACTGAAGCACCACCACCAGAGCCGTCGTGACATGTGGCGTCATCTACATCGAATGTGAACAGGTTTTAATTGTATGAACTATGTTTTTCAATATTTGACCTAACTGCCACAATTTGTGGGCATTCAGACATTCTGTCGGCATCACTCTTCAAGATGCACTAACAACTCTACTTGACATGGCTTAATTATTTTTCTCATGTAGTGAGCTAAGTAGCTCAAACTTGATATGAGAGGAGTCTGTTAAGAGAGATTTGAAGGATTGGAATATCACCAAAGAACTAGCCATGGATAGGGTGCGTGGAAGTTAGCTATCCACATGCCAGAACCAAGACTTGGTTTTGAGGTCTTATGGTTTTCAACTCTAGCCTACCCAAACTTGTTTGGGACTAAGTCTTTGTTGTTATTGTTGTTGTTGTTTTTGTTGTGAGCTAAGTAGCTGGCCTTTTAACAGGTTGCATCCTGCAAATCATAGGTTTTTTTGCTCTTTTATTTTGCTTCCAACTAAGGACGCATGCAGCAAATGCATTGTGGGTGGACAAATGCACATCGCACAAAACTAGCTATATAAGGATATCTCTTTTCCAAAACTATGTAAGGTTTGTGGCTCAATATGCATTCTTTATAGCTTGGTAGGATGCTTTAGAGGTTACTAGGAATACAAATATATGTATATTTAGGTCCACCCAACAAGTTGCTAGAGTGTGTGCGTGTAAGATATGAATGAGATGTATCAAAATATTTAGACACACAGCTATATACACGTGGTGTGAAATTTTGTTTACAGAGTGTGTTTTGGTGTCTCATCTCTGCCCATGACAAAACCACGGCCTTCGCGACATCTTTATTACGGTTTGGGTCAATCACTCCTGGGTGGAAGATCTCCTTGACCTTGAGGGTGTATAATTTTGGGCTTATCATTATGAACTTCAAGTGGCAACTGATTGAGAATCAACAAAAATCAAACTTTTAGTTGCATCTTTGGACGGATCCCACTTACCCTTCTCAATGCCAGAACTCTATAGTACTCTTTCGATGCATGTGAGTTTTGATTTGTGTAACATTTCGCACAGAAACTTTATTTACTCAAGATGACAAACAAAAGGTCGAAGTGTTTTTCTCTTCCGAATGATTCGCCCGACTAGCATCCGTGTTTCAATAAATCCACTAAAAGACTGTAGCTTACGTACAACATGTCAAAATCCAGACAAGGTCTTGGCAATGTTGACGTCGCCAAATCTACAGATTGACATCACCCGCCTCCTTACGTGGAATGTATTAGAAATAAGAAACAGTATCACTTAACACGCTGTTACCACGATGCAGTGGAAGAAATTTATAAGCGAGGAGCTGTTTTCCTGCCTAAGCTGCAGTAGGTAACATGTCTAAGAACATGTGTACAGTGCATCTATAGAATAGTCGACATGGTCGGCCAGAGGCCCAGAGCAAGCCCCCAGAGCGGGCACGTTATCACCAAACTCTAGTTGAGCCCGACGCATTGGCAGTATATTTGCATATAAGCGAAGAAAACAAAAATTCTAGGGACAAAAGAGTGATGCTGAAAGAAAGCAGGTCGGCTCAACTGGAGCTGACGTGCCCAAGAGCAGGTGTACAACGCATCTTTTTCTCTACTTCGCCATCCAACGAAAACACAAATGTGTCACCAGATCATTATCTAGAGCCAAACATATATAGTTTAGACAGCAGACATGGTGATCAAATGATCACCACGAGCCCAAGCACAAACCCAGTGATTAAACTACAGCAGCATATCATCCTGAAATTAACTTTTTTTTTCTCAAGCAAATGAGATCATCTAGAGGTTAACTAGACCATCATTTAAAAAACATCATCTAGAATCAATAAAGAGCAACTAAATGCTTCAGATTATGACCATATGACCATCTACTCCAGTACCAGCATGTATACAGAACATCACTAAATGACCAATATATCAAGAATGTGATCATATATAATGCAAATCAACTCTAAATAGGATAAAAAGTAGCCAATTTGATCATATGATCAACTTTAACATTGTAACATGAATAAATTTACTTAAATGCTTCTCAATATTCAATTATTTATCCATGAACAATAGCAGAGGATCAAATTAAGCTAATTATTACCATTAGGAAGCCAATCATACAAATGCAGAGCCTTTTTAGCTAACAACTATAACATATAGACCAACTCTGAACTTGAATAGAGTAAAGTTTGAATTCTGTAGAGTTTCTGAAATGGTGGATCGGGTTATCCTCTCAGGACCCCTCACACACATATATATATCACCAGATTAGGGTTTCGGTTACATGGGCCACCATGGGCCTTACATGGACTTAACATGGTCCAACACTCCCCCTCAAGATGATCATGGGTAATCTACCATGGTCATCTTGCTACCATACATAACACAGACTACAACTACCACTAATGAACACATGCATAACACATAAGATACATGAGAGCACCAACATCCCTTGCTCTCTCTCGGTCTTTGATCTCGAGCATCATCTGTGTCTCAACACTATGGTGTGATCCTACTGCCTTAAACCATCTCTCCTCAGCTTCTCTCCTCCATTTCCTCCTCAACCATCAACTCTGTGTCCTCAGCCTCTCTCCTCCACACTCCACGCCCTTGACCTCCTCCTTCCTTCCCACAAACCCACGGCCAACTCCGGTCTCAACCATCTCCACCTCAGGCAACGCATGCCTCTCCTTGGTCACCATGGCCTCAACCATCTCCACCTCAAGCAACGCATGCCTCTCCCACGGACACCTCTACAACCATCACCACAGAACCAACAACCTCATCATCTCCATCAGCAGCATAGTCATCACACCTTCATCAACAGCACCAGACATCATCCTCCTAAGCACTGCAGCAACCTCACGTAAGCACATTCTCCCCCTTGCTGCAACTCCCTCTTCTCCCTCTCCATCACCACTTCTCCCCCTAAAAGAAAATGCCACAAAGCTGCAGCTCACGATTCATTACTACCCTTCAGCACAAGCACACAACAGCAGAAGACTATCCTCTTTTATTTTCCTTTGCCTCGAGCAGCTTGCTCACTCCGCTTCTCCGCCTCGAACAAGAGCCTCACCTCCTTTCGCTCTTCCTTCCTCTGCCATCTTATGGAACCTCCTCTCCTTCACGAGGCGCCCAAGCTTGGTGACGGGCACCTACGTCTCCTCCTCCAACACGGCCAAGAACCAAGCAGCACAAGCAATCACAGCCTTCTGCCGAACTCATCGACCTCCCTCGATCTGCGCCGCCGCCAGCCGCTCCAACACACTGCCTCCACCTTCGCCAACCACGGCTATGATCGCCGTATGACATCAGTCCCCCTGCAGATCTGGGAGCTGGGACCGAGCCACCACACTCGGGCTCACAGCCACTTCTTCCTCCCCGGTCTGGAGCAGCAGCTCCTCCATGGACACACAGCCTCTGCACATCTACCTTCCTTCTCTCCCCCCTAAAATAAAACCACCTTCTCCTCTCCAGCAGCAACAACACCCAGCCACATTCACCTTATGGTTCACCCATCTTCCTGACCAGCTACACGCAGCAGCGAGGTATCTTCTTCTCCCCCTGCCTAGCATAACAGCACCAACTTCAGTTCAGCCCGAGCTTCTTCTCCTAGCAAGCAGCAGCATGCAACAGAGCTTGACCTCCTTCTTTATTTCTCTCCCCCTCTGCTCCTTGGTCCCTACAGCGAACCAAGACAAGAGCAGCAACATCTGGTTCAGTTGAACCAGCAACATGGATGAACAATCTGTTATGCTAAAAATATAAGCCATCAGCTTGAGAATTTAAATAGGGAAATTTCTGGTTTGCAATTTAAAATCTCTCATGCTGAAACTTGTATTTCATCGATGTCTGAAACACAATCCTCTTTGATAATAAGATGGCAGCTAAGCCCGAAACAATTGAGAGTAATACTTTTGCTGTAGCCAATGCTATACAAGTTAAAATTGATAACAATGTGAGGATGTTAGCCGAATTGCATGCTAGATGGGAAAGAGAGGATGAAATTGCTAGAAAGAATAATATTGCTAGAGTTTATACTATTACTACTTCTGAAAATGCTTCAAACTCAAGTGCTAGCAAGCCTCCTACTATTAATGGCAAGATAATTGGTGTTGGTAATGTTTCCACTTCTATTGCAAAATGTCCTAAATTACCTGATAACTCTGAAACTGTTCTTGGTAAAGATGCTGAAATTTCTAGTAATAAGGAAGATAATAGCTCCATCACCTTTGATGATAATGATTTTGATTTTGATGGTTGCAATCTTTCTGAAGTGATTACATTCTTGCAAAAACTTGCTAGAACTCCTAAGGCAAGTGAGATAAATTTGGCTTTTACTAAACATATTACTGATGCCCTTATTCAAGTGAGGGAAGAAAAACTGAAACGTGAAGTATCCATCCCTGGAAGTTAGAAGATGGTTGGGAGCCTATTATTAAAAAGAAATTGAATGATTTTGATTGCAATGCTTTGTGTGACCTTGGTGCTAGTATTTCTGTTATGCCTAAAAGACTTTATGATATGCTTGATTAGCACCTTTGGAAAATTGTACTTGGATGTTCACCTTGCTGATTCTACTATTAAGGAACCTTTGGAATGAATTGATAAAGTTTTTCATGGTTAATAACAATTATGTCCCCGTTGATTTTATTGTTTTGGATAATGAATGCAATCCATCTTGCCCTATTGTGCTTGGAACACCTTTTCTTAGAACTGTAGGTGCTATTATTGATATGAAAGAAGGGAATATAAAATATCAATTTCCTCTCAAGAAAGGTATGGACATTTTCCTAGGAAGAAGATTAAGCCACCTTATGATTCTATTGTTAGAACAAATTACAATGTTGATGTTGTTCTTCACTTGGTGATACTTGATGCATGCTTTGTGCCTAGCTAAAAGGCGTTAAAGAGAAGCGCTTATGTGAGGCAACCCATTATTTTATTTCTGCATATTTTCTTATATTGAGTCAAGAGGTTGTTTAACTTCTGTAGCAACTCCTTTGTATCTTTATTTTCCTCGCATTGTTGTGCCAAGAGTAGCCTCTAGTGTTGAGATGATGCTTAATTTTGAATGCTGCGCAGGAACAGATTTTTGCTGTTCACTGTACGAAATTCCTAAATCACCAGATTATTATTTAAATCTGAAAATTTTTGTGCGCAATCTTTATGAATGTCTGAATCTTTCATTAGTTCAAAGTTTTTTTATCTGAGCTAGTAATGCCTCGAAAAAATTCGTCTTTGCGGACTGTTCTGTTTTAGACAGATTATGACTTTTTATTTTGCATTCTCTCTTTTACTGTGTTGAGTGGAATTCTTTTTTGGGTGGAAGAGCTTCACATAACATCAGTGCAGTAGCTAATGTTTAAAAGTAACCAAGTCATATTGCGTCTTTATAGAACATGTGAATATTTTTGATTATGCACTAACACTCTAATGAGATTTTACTTTGAGTTTGGTGTGACGAAGTTTTCAAGGGTCAAGAGAGAATATAATAGTCAAGAAGAGTGAAGAGCTTAAGCTTGGGGAGGCTCCCATGGATCTCCCCAGCATATTTCAAGAAGACTCAAGCGTCTAAGCTTGGGTGCCCAAGGCATCCCCTTCTTCATCGGCAAAATTATCAGGTCATCTCTAGTGAAACTATATTTTAATTCTTTCACATCATATGTGCTTTTCTTGGAGCGTCTGTGTGCTTTTATTTTCAGTATTGCACTTTTATTTTCAATAAAGCTTGACTGGACCCTTGCATTCTTGATTGGGAGAGAGACACGCCCGCTTTTTCATGAGAATACTCCTATTCTTCACTTATAATTTTTGAGTATTCATTATCTAGCGTTGTTCAGCTTTTAGCTCTTGTTTTCATGTATCTCATCAGAGCTATTAGCTTTCTTTTGAGAAGTACTCTCTTGCTTCACTTATATTTGTTTGGAGAGTGGTTGAAATAAATTGATTGGTGTTTGGTTGGTACGGAAAATGTTGCATGTGGAATTGGTATAAGGAAAAACTTGCATAATCTTGTAGATCACTAAATTGGATAACTTGATGCTTATCAATTGTTTTGAGTTAACAAGAGATCATGATTAAATTTTTGCATCATGTGAGTTAAGCCT